>WKFP01014807.1:780627-843878 GCA_011057875.1 Pterocles orientalis | reverse complement strand
AAAAAAATCAAGTAATTGGTAATATTTAGAGCAACCAAGGGACTGCCCTAGCTGTGGAAAATTGTCATAATACTGCTCTGTGCTTCACCACAATTTTGGAATACGCCTCTTCCAACTGGTATCATTCTTACACAATGTGGTGACTCGTTACACCACTTTAATCAGCTGTTGCTTGGTGGAGAATTCCATCCCTATAGGGAATTTTCTCCTGGCAATGTTTGTACCACCTAAATAATGCAATGCAATCAGAATTTCCCCCAAAATGCAGATCAGCAAGCTCAAAATCCTTGGTAAAGACCATCAATTAAAAATTGAAAACAAACCTCAAAGATAAACACAGACAATATTGCCTGAGACCATATAAAACACTGAGTGAAAACAATAAGAAGCCTTACAATGCAAAAGATGAATGTTAAAGACACTAAATAATCTTGAGATGTTTTTGCACGTGTAGCATTGCACTTTTATCATACTTATGCATACCTTGTGCTTCATAATGTTACCGAGAAAAAAAAAATAAGCATATAGTGATTGTAATGTCATCACCAACAAGACCTTCCTCTCCTAATTCCAGTATTTCTTCTGTCACCAGTTTCTGGTTTCCCTTTTCCAAAGATTCTTGTAGTAAACGGAGTCACTGCTAAACAGTTCGACTTTCCTACTACTGGCCATCAAGAAACAGTGGAGTACAAACCCACAGATTTGCTGCTACATGTAAAATCTCACCTAAGAACTCAGAGACTAATAAGTGAGAAGCAGTGAAATCACAGCTGTAATCTCATCTCCAGGTGGAAACTTCATTTTATGGGACACTGTTCATCAGTCCAGGAATGGCAAAGCTTGTGCCTTGGAAGATGAAACAGGGCTAGGGACAGCCACACATACCCAGGTACGCAGCAACAAAAGCACAACTGCTCTGCCGCTAAGAATGCTTCTTTATCCCTTTTTGCTATTTGTGTTAAAGCTTAGTTTGTCAGCTGAGGTTTCAGTTATGCCCTAAGGTACCACAGTAAAATAACAGATCAGTAGGTACTGTAAAAACATTCAGTGCTGCAAAATAAAAGATAAAAGGGAAATAGAGAGAAAGAGCACCAAAAGAAATCACAACCTATATATCGGTAGTGACATAAATCCCCAAATTTATTATCCTGAAATCTTTCCCCAAAGAAGTATTTTCTATTACATTTTTATGGTTAAACATAGTAATTAAAAGAGAGAGAGAGAGAGAGAGAGAGAGGAAACACTGTACTGGCATCTATCTATTTCTAGGAGATTTCCTGGACTTTGAAAAGTTTCCTAAATGCAAATACTTTCACTGTTAGATATTCTTCTATGGGAAAGTCAAATACAACATGGCTCACTTGCTCCTGGGAACTACTTTGTGTTAGATCTTGAGCTCATGCCGATAATAAACTCTGATGATTTATGCCTTCATATCATTTATGCCCCCTTTATGTTTTGCAATAATTACATCGATGCTATCATTATTTGCCAAAAATTCAGCCTTGCTTCTGGTATCTGCTGTGTGTCGGTCACACAAGCCACAAAAACAATTCCTGAAACCCAAGTAGCCTTTCTAAAGAGACAGTTGTCTACTATAGAGGACCTAGCAGCAAATCCTTTTCAGCTTAAATAACTAGAGTCCAATCAATTGCAAAAATCTATTCCAAGCCATTTTGAGGACGAGTCATTTTGCTGTGCTTTACACGGTGAATCATTCAACACATTATTCATAACGAGCCTCTCCAGCCAGCGACAAAGAGCTCTTAATCCAAGTAGGACCATATGTCTTTGTATCCCTAGGAGGATGTGCAAACAGATAGCCTGGTTTTTAATCACCACAGCTACAGATCCTACAGTACTGAAGGGATACAGGTGTGACAGAATTAGAAAAAGATTGTTTCATGGAAAGGCAAGTTTATAACAAAGAAGTATATTATATATACTTAAAAAAAAACCTATGCAATCTCTATTATTCTGAAATATTTATGACTCCCTAGTGAATTTACAGGGACCTTCCTCCAAACACAAGCCACCTGAGCCTCCAGCAGTCTACAGATAAAACACACGGAACAAAAAGAATTTAGAAACATAGGAAAAATCAAAGCGTGCACAATTCCAATTCAGACATACAGTATACTTACTGCCTGATACACCCTTCATATACTGGTGAGAGTGTAAGCAAGTGCAAAAGGTAATGTTTTTCTTCCAGTATTCATAGAGGAAGGGGAAATATTCAACATTATTTTATCAGCTGGTCTTTATCTGTTTAATTTTCTGACCATCATTTTCTCAAGCAAGGGAAAGAAAACCCATAAGACTATATAGGCAGCTCTTCAGCTGGAATCCAAGCGTGACTGTGAATTATGGAATTAATACCTGCTTGATGTCAACTCAAACACAGAACTGTGTTGTTGTTGTTGTGGACTTGTATCTTTGCCACCCTTGTTTTGCAGATTGAAGGAAGTACTTCTAACGCACAGCAATATTTATATTTGCTGATACATACAGAAAAACAGGTATGTTATAAAATTACAGCTGTCCACTAAACTTTAAAAAAAATGCACGCGTATGCTATTCAGCATGAACACAGTAAATGCAGGAAATGATGGAAAGCCACAGCATCAAGTGCATTTGCAGTACCTGGCCAACAGAGGAGCATCGAGATCAATTTGGTTGTGTGAGCCCAGCTTCACTTGGATTAGCACTGTGGGATTTTACTAGAAGCAGAAATCTCAGAGAAGGGATGCAGCAAGCTTTCGCTGCACCAAAACACGAATCTCAGGTTAAATGCAGTTCAGCCCCACCCATACCAATATAACTATAACATATATCATCACTTGTTGTGCCCGAAAAAGTTTTTCTTTTTCTTTTCAACAGAAGTTAAATGTTTTTTGAGAACTTCATGTTTTTATACCCCTCTGTGGCAGTAAGCTCTAATTTGTACCTATTTGTCTCAGGCAGTTCAGTCTAAATCTAAATCAAATATCTGCCTCTCGATTAGCTCTAATTTTTGTTCCTTAACACAGATGGGATACTAATTCTGCCTTAAGCCATGCCACAGGATTTCGTCAGGCTATCTCACTCAGAATTTGGAATATCCAAGTAAAGCTTCAATCCTCTTCTCTACCATAATCACCCTGTCTTCTCTTTTGAATACATCAGCAGGAGATCACTGCTGACTCTCTGAAAATCCCAGTCTCTTAAATTCTTGCTATTGAAATCCCATTACAGACCACTGTACCACTCCATTGCCTTCCCCCGAAAGCCCCATATGGTTACTGCCACTGCTTTAAGAGAAATATTGCTCTGACCCTTTTCCTATGTGCTTCTGAAGTTCTCACTTCTGTTTGATTTCTTAAAAATGTTACCCAATTTTCAAAGACAAAACTTCCACATTTACATGTAAAATTATTTTGTCGGGGGAATATACATTTCATATATAACACAGAAAAGATGTCTCATATATAGAAAAATGGCTCATATATATGCATATTATACGTATAAAAGAATTTTTCACATGAAAATTTTACTGTGGTTTGAATGAATAACTAATTCAATGAGGGTGAAATGTAACAATGTTAAATACATAAACCTCCCTTTCCAAAAGATCTTGCCATTCAGTGACATTCACTAAAATGGATTTTACTCAGGCTAATGCCCAACACTTATTGAAGTCTAAATGTTTTCCTGTCTAAACGTCAATTGTCCTTCTATTTGTTTGTCTATGCAGCAGCAGTATCTGCAATGCTGCTAACAGGAACCGAGAGGTTAATCAATTATGATAAAAGAATATGAACAGCAATATGAAAACAGCAAAACATCAATATGAAACAAAGGTAACTGCTTTGCTCCGAGAATTAATATTTTGTTAATCAGTTAATTTAACATGCAAGGAAGACAAAGAGTGACCATTCTTTAAGAAACATTCGTGTGTATTAAACAGCACAGAATGTTATATCTGGAATACAGAGAACTGCAGGTTCTGATAAATTTCCTCATATTAAACATTGCTTTATCCAAAAGCAAAAGTACTGTTTTAAAATATTTTTCCCTTAAAAAGTTACATCGTTATCACACTATTTGAATTTTTTTTTAATATTTTTGCACTGAAACTTCAAAGAGAAAAACGGTCTGTAACTAACTTATCTTTCCTGGAGCTCTATCCCAGGCATGAGGATGAAACCTACTTATAGGCTAACACATGCAAAATGTCACAGCTGGTAACTGGAAGTTATATGCTCTTAACAGACCTCTTGTGGAACTAGCAAAATCAGTTTATTTTTTAAATGCTTTTTAAAAATTTGAGAGATCCTTAGCAATGACCACTCTCCAACACCTGCCTGCCCACCCCAACAAAGTCCCACAGCTCCAACGTGCAAGCGGATGGACTCAGGGTAGGCAGCATAAACCGAATTATGCAACTGTGATGTGTGTCCCTCATGACATCCAGCACCCTTCCATTTCGCAGAGTTTTTTCATATCTGTATTAATTCTCACCAGCCCCATTCTGTCACTATTACAGCTCATTTATTTGGACTTCACGGCCGAGCACCAAAGTTTGGCCCAGAGGCAATTACAAGATGGAAAATGGGTCACAAGCCTCCATAAACCGCTCCCCTCTCCAACGCCTCTCTCAACACTGGATTTCCAGTTTTTCTCTCTGACAGCATCTCTATAACGCCAAATGGACAGGGACACATAAAATCTCAATTACATGCAATGGAAAATGAGTATGTTTCCAATTAGGTAAGCGCAGTTGTTAATAGGCAGGGTCAGAATAGATCCCAATTTATCCGGACCCGACTCCTTCCTTTCAGAGAGCAGCACCTCTTCATGCAATCCGCCTGAGCAGAGGAGTCCTAGGGCCTTGTCTATTTAAGTTATTATCAACAGAAATAAGATTGCTAAACTGCTCCCTAGTCTGTACTATACCGGCAAAAAAAAAAAAAAGTTAGTATTGTGCTTTATAATGTGCCCTGCTACCTGAGATTACAATAAATTTAGAAAAAAAAAGAGAGAAGAGGTACCAAGATTTCCATCTCAGTTGAAGCAACTCCCTATTTTGTGGAATACTGCACTATAAACTTATTTCATATGAGACTTGTACCTACAGGAACTCAGTCCAGATATCTCAGAACAAAAGCAAGATATGTTCTATATTTGACATATGACTATAAATCAGTAGGATAATATATCACCACTGATAAAGTGAAACAGTAGATGCGAATAATTTTCCAAATTTGGACATGTCCCTGTTTGCCAGATTTCTGGTAAAGCAGCTATTTTTCTAGGCAAAATGTCTCATAGAAGTTAATAATATTTATAAACATTCTAACATAATCATAATACTTGCCTTAGTATTATTAATTGTATTGCAAAGTACAAAAAGTACAATTATTTCCATTTTACATACATGGTAGGCAAACTGCAGCCAGGTTCAGACTTCAGGTCTGAGGTCATGAAGGAGGTCACTGACAAAGCCCCGCATCTCAGGTCTTCATCCAAGTCCATACCAGTCAAACTACAATTCCCACTTGAATTGGCATCTTACATTCAGAATGAGTAACAGTAACAGGAAAAAAATATTATATGTCACGCTAAACAATAGCCAACCCCCCAGATAAGTAAAAGTGCATATATTGTGCAATGATGGTCTAAAACAGAAATTAATTCTGTATAATAAAATGCTACAGGAGACTAACATTTCCCAGGCACAACGATAATTGAGTGAAAGACCTCAGATCCTCTGTGAGACTTCTGAAAAGTCCTACTGCATTCAAAGTGACAAATGAAATTCTTTTTTTATTACTGCAAAGATGACTCATTTATGGGAGGATATCGACACCACATACAAGGGAAGCAGCTGTCTGATTAAATGAATATTTGGCTATTCTTATCCATTCTCTATAAGCCTGCTCCAGCTCCCACTGAAGTCCACATGATCTTTGCCTTTGGATTTCAATAGGATCAGTTTATCTCTGGCCAGGCGGTCCTCTCTCAGCCACTGCTCCAACTCCCTCTTGCACTAAAGGAGTCTCAAGGACAAAAGTCAAAGAAGGAAAGACCTTCAGTTCTGTCAGCCAGCTCTTTTACAACCCACAGCCTCTTCGATCAATGGTAAAGCACTCTCAGCCCTTCTAGAGGGAGGGAGACCATCAATGCTTCTGTCTAAGTGGGATGCTTCAAATGTGTGGTTTTTTCTTTCTTCTTTTTCATTGCATTACACATACTATTTCTAAAAGCACGTTATAAACCAGAGATTTTTTCCCTTTTTCTTAAGCTTCCTCCATAAGCTATCTAGTACAAAATGAAGTCACATATTCATCACAAGAATAATGGGGCCAGTTTTCAGCACAGCATCAGAAAAACCTTCAGTCTCATAATGCAGAATGTTTTATGTGGAAGAACAGGAGAAAATTCAAGAAAGCAAAGATTTAAAATAATTAAAAATTGAAACTATGTTAGCCTGCCACTGAATATTCAACAACTAAGTTGGGGGGTTTTTTTGGGGGGGAGGGTGTTCTTGAACTTAGAGTGAAAATATCATAAATGGAAAACCAAAACTCCATCTCCCTGACTTTGAAAATAAAATGGGTGTAGCTCCAATTTTGCAGGACTACACAATTGTTCTGGAGCATGAGCACCACATTTTGCCTTTTGTAAAGATGAACTTTTTCCAAATCTCTGCAAAGTCAAGTTTTCCCTGTACATAGTACAAATTCTGTTCATGTAAAGGCTAAACAAGACCCTGATGTACATATTTAACATTATGCTCCTGGGACAGAAGCTTGTGCAAAATTGCTTAATTGCTTTTTTGAAATGACTCAGATGCTTTTCCAATATTCCTCAGCTGGCCACTTCACCAATTTCATGGCTCCTTTGAATATTCACATGCATTTTAAAAAGGACTAATGGTATTAGCTAAAAATTAATTAAGATATTTTATATTTATTAGCATAACTCTTCTGTGTCCACTTCAAGATGTTTTCCATAGAAACACTCTGCATGTGTGTCCAGCAAAGACTATCTACAATAGCAAAACTTTGAACTCTCTTCCCGCTTAATGAGCAACACCATTTGATGCCACATTATCTTTGTCCAGTGAAGATGTACCTATTTTTAACACTTGCACAAATATCCTATATAAAGCCACAGATGCCCTAAAGCTGTATTTAGGAAGTGAAGATTTTTGTTGATTCTCTGATCCCATTTCTGAAACAAGAGGGGTTACCCACCCCTACAAAACCCTGAGGGGAAACCAGCAAGTTTCTGTGTTCATAAAAATGCTATTACGAAGTAACAGAAGACTATAAGCTAAAATGAGCAAACCATATTTCAGATAGCCCTTTCTGAACTGCTTCATAGAGTTATCTCAGCACACTTAAAGGACCATTGATTGGAAAGATCTCAGTTACTGAAAATTACTTTCAGAAAGAAAACCAGAGAAGAAATTTAGAGTTTATGTTCAAATGGGTTTGAAGTGCACCAGCTCCTTTGCAAGGCTGAAGCAAGTGTACTCATTCTGCAAAAGGCGTCACGTCAATGGCATACGTATATCTAGAGAATGTCTAGGGAAAAACCACCTTCATTTTACCCCTCTGCCTTCAGAAATTTCTCTCCAATTCCATTTGTGATTTTCAAGCTCTTTCTACCCCTGCTATTTATTTTAATTATCTTTAGAATGCTACTAAGTTTATAAATAGTTTCCAAACACCAAAGCTCTACCTCATGCCAACAACATGGTGATTTGAACAGGACAGGTCACAGAACATGGGACTTACCTAAAGAACACTTTGGTCCTCAAGGTATATTTGCTTAACATTGTTTTCCACAGTAAATAATCTCTCTTTCCACCACACAGTTATATTAACAGAAACTGAACAAATGTTCACAAATTACATTTAAAAATATAAAGCACTAAGATGGTTATGTAATATGAGGTGAATTATCTTCTGTTTGAAATCTTCTGGAAAAAATCCTAAATCTCTTTAAATCATCAGCAAATCTTTCAGGTATTTCAATGAGTTAAGATTATATTGTTATAAACCCCAGTGTTCCTTTTTAATCTTTACTTACAGTTCCCTATCTCTAAATTATTCTCCTCCATCTCAAAAAACTTTTCCAGAAGGAGGCTGGTTCCTCTCAAGCGTTCAGTTGTCATAACATTTCGGTTACATACTAAAGTTGCTTTGACCAGGGGCATTAAAAAAGGGTCAGATACTGCCTTCTGTATTTCAGGCTTCTGGACCAATGGTTGTTACAACAACTATGTAGAGACTATGATAACTATGGTTTATTGCTTGAAATAAAGGAATATGTACTGCTAAATCCACCCAGATGACTTACAAAACGGCTAAAGTGAGATAAAGAGAATATTGATGTTAATTAGCCTTTGCAGGTACCTACATACTCGTCAGCTGCAGGGGGAATACCTTGTTTCTTCCTAAGCTGCCCATAGAGGATTTCCTTCCCTGATTCCATTTTAATGAAGTTACCAAGCACTGCTAAGAGCAAACATGCGCTGAGGTTTCCACCAGAGCACTGTACAACAAGTTAAAAATGACTGCTGCAGGGACAAATCCTGAGCGTAACTCTGTGCCATGCTTGTGTCACTCCACAGAAGCCTACAGCCCTGCATCGGCTGCACCGACACCTTACGTACATGAACAGTATTGTACCTGCACTCCTTCCGTGACTGTATTGCCATCGGCAATGCCACACCACAGGCACAGGGAAGATAACCAAAACTAAAACAAATGGGTGAAGGGCTAGGCTTCCTTAGAAACAGGGGGAAGACAGCCAAGCACGTACTTCCTTCAGCCTGTGAGAACTCACACTGCAATGCAGAACTCTGCCACAGAGCTCTGTGCACGGCTATTATTTCTGATTTCACTTGTTTGGGAAATCTATTCAAGGCCTCATCATTCACCGGGCTAATACCATGCACTACTCCAGGGAAACAGCTCTATTAAAGTACATATTGCTCGTGCCTGTACCTGAGGTAAGACAGTTAGTAAATAAATTGCCAGACAAGTGGCTGAGGGGTTTATCTACCTTTCAGACAACGCCGCAGGCTGTGTGTTGTCCTTCCAATAATCAAGAAAAGGAAATAAAATACGACTCAGGGAATTTTTTGTCATCCTAAAAGTGACCCTGGTGCAGTAGTCATTCAATGAAGTTGCCATTTGCTAAATGCGAGGAGGCTGAGCAGCACAGACAGCGTGGGTGCGGTGTCAGCGGGTGACGGCTGGCTTCTTCATAGAGAGCACAGCAATACTAGTGAGAGTACAGCACATACTTGATCCAGTTGCTATGGAGTCTCCAGGCAGTTCAGAAAAAAATTGCTGCTATACATGAGTTGCTATTGCCACTGACCAGTCAAAATATTTTTTTTAAAAATATCTAATTCATTTTTTTTGTCTCCATCAAATGCCATTTGCAAAGTGATTCCACAATCATTAATGCTGAGTCTGCTTTGTACACAGCAGCCTGGCATGTCAAGTCAAGGCTCACATCAGCGTTTTGAATGTTATTGAATTCCCCCAGCAAAGTCATGTCATTCTACCAAAATACTTCCAAAATGTATCAATCCATACATACGTTTTTCCACAAGCAACATAAAAAGAAATAGGCACCATTTGGAAAATGACTGGTCTTTTTTTTTTTTTGCTGTTACATGAAGTTGATTGTATTGTTTTGTTTTTTAATTTGGTGTAAGAACATTAGTTTTACACTGAGACAGATCAACAGTCTTGTTTCAATAACCTCTTTCCAAAAGAGACTAATAGCATTAATATGAAATCTGCAGAGATTCTGCACAGAGGCTAAAACAAAGATAACATACTGTTGCCTGACTTTAAGTGCAATTGAGTCAACCTGGCCTGGAAACTCGGCCAACAGCAGGGATTCCTCTCCCATGTCCAGTACCGCATCCATCAGCAAAAATGAAAAGTACTTGCTGAGCATAATTATTCTCCATTAGCTCATTGAAGTTCTGTTGTTTGGTAAATCTTAGTTACTGCCTCTTACCGCTACAACAGCAACAGTATTATCAAACATGGTGCATGTAATTTCTTTCCCTTCTGCTGTTTTGGTGCCTTTAAAAAAAAAATAATAAGCAGAGGAGTAAGAAGGCTCAACAAGGTCTTTTTTTTTTTTTAATTCTATCTTCATTAAGAAGGGAACAGAGTCCTCAAAACAATTCCTATGGTGGGGATTTTGCTGAAGGATGAGAAGCTGACCTTAAATAGAATAGCTCCCAAATATATACTCTGAAACATATTTGGGGTAAATTCCCTGAAAATGTCTTTTTTCCAAAGCCCTAAGCAGCTAACAAACATGTTATATTTTGAAGAGGTTAACATGCTAAGTTCTTCATTAGCATCAACAAAGAGATGGTAATTAGACTTTTTTAATTGCAGCCTTTGTTTTCAGTCACTTATAAAAGGGCAGCCATCAGTTAGTATTGATCTATACGTGGAAGGTCTTAGTACAGCGATGAGTGTTAGCACGGTTTCGAAGCAATCCCTGAAAAACTATTAGGAAAATGCTATTTCTATTTACAATATATGGAACTGTTATAAATAATTACCAAGAGAAAACCCTTGAACACGCCAACATGTTAGTACCTTGTACAGTGCCAACTCTGTGAACTGTCCAAAATTCACTTAATTGCTTTGTCAGATTTCAGTAATTCATATTATACACTCCAATACCATATATAATTGTGTAACAGTGTGCAATGGCTACTCCTATTTACACCTGGACAACTCCACGGACTGGTGAGGAAAAAAAATATGTTGATTTTAGCTGTCTAAGGCTAAAGGATTGATGTCAGGTTGCTAGCAGGAGCATTCATCAAGATATAGTTAAGTATAAGAGAAAAGTTCTGTAAGAACAGTTTGTAAAACTGTGGATCCTGCCCTAAAGAACAAAGATTTCAGTCAGGGAAGACCAGCTTGTCAGACATTTAAACAGAACTACCCAGTGCCACAATGACTGCACAAAAGGAATTGCTCAGGATCAATGCAGAGAACAGTAATTATAAAAAAAAAAAACCCCAAACCTTCAAATGACAACTACATTCTCAAAGAGTAACACAGGAGATATTTTGTTAGCATAGAGAGTCAAGTCAACAAAGGATGGAAATCCATTTACTGTCAGCTGTAGTATTTCGTTAAAGTTCTGAGAAAGAAAAAAATATTAAGTTTGGATCAAGTTGATGAAAAGCTCACAAAAATGCAAAATATTTCTTAAAAATTAAAAGTAGCTTCAGAAACTTATATACCATTTTGTTAGGACAAGAATAGATCCTACAGGGAACAAAGGTTTTTCACCACACCTGAAAAATGCTACAGAACTCCTATTGTTGACCTATAACTGACAACTCACTCTGACATCAGGGCATCTTTTTCTAAATAAAGATGAATTCAGGTCTCTACTTTGGAAAGTGTTCTATATCTTGACTAGAATGAGTATGGAAAAATATTTAAAGGGGAAAGTTTTCTCTTACATTGGTCAACAAAATCCTTAATTACTGATAGCAGATCTACACTTTGTTCAGTCCTATTCTTCACAATATCTTCAGCATGACACTGTATGACTAATGAAGATTACTTCTTAAATTTATATTTTCTTATTTGAATATGACCAGGACTTGAACGTATGACTGCCAGTCACCTCATTAACCTCCAATTTACACAATCAATCACTTACAAGGCATTAACATTAAAGCAGTTTTAAAACTGTTTTAAAGTCATCATGCAGGAGTTAAATATCAGACTGCATCCCAAATTGTACATTGAATGCTTTTTTCCATCTATGCTATGTTGACTAAGCAACACTTAAGGAAGAAATTCAAATAAACACTTGACCAAGAAATGCATATTTAACAAAACACATTTGTTTAAATTCTGGAGACATACTAATGTGTGTGTTTGCAAAGAAAAGGATGAAAACCGATTTCTGTCACAGGACAGATGCAGTCTATGATGCTTCCCACACTCCTGATCCCCAGAAACACTCTCTAGTTGGGCTGTGAGTCTGTGCTGGACAGGGCACCATCCCAGGGAAAGACCTGCCGCCTGAACGGCAATAATCCTGCTATCCTGCTTACAGGCATACTCACTGTTTTCATGCTCTGGGTGCACTATATGTTGGCAAATATATACACCAGGGCATGGCTCCAGATCTCACCATTGAAGTATGATCTCTCAATACTCATATGCCACGAGTATTTCAGCTGCCAAACTTTCCCCAGGAGTTCAATGGAAAAGCCTGAGGGCCTAAATTACAGAAGCCAGATTCTCAGAAACTTGACATTTCACAGTTTAACATCTGACATCTACATTATTATTTTTGGTCTTGACCTCCATTTGTAGAAGTTCCCTTAAAACACTTTTTTAATTGCTTAACACAAAACTGTCCAAACATAATGTGATAATTCTTCCAGTGGTGCAGAAAACGTCACCAACATAAAGGACACAACATTTTATAAGATGGTAAACAAAACCAAATAAAAAGCCACAAAAGTTTATCAGGGATAATTTCCTTCAATGTGTAAAGGCTTTCTCATGTTTTTTTAATCACTCGTAGTTTCTGATAAGTAGGATCCACACTTGCTAAATTTGTAGAGACCAGGATAGGTGAAGTCACCGTAGGAAGGTGCTGGCATTTGTCCTCTCTCTTCTTTGCTCTTTTTAAAGTTCAGCAAAAAGTTCTTTGTACTGAAATAGATGAGTGAGAGATGAAAACTTAGGCACCTTGGACACTTTCATATCTTTATGGAAACAATCATATTATGAGTCAATTGAGCCACAAAATCCAAAGCATACACCATTAAACTGGGCTGCATCAAGCAAGCTTTACATCGCAAAAGGATAGATTGGGCACTCCAGAAACACATTTTCCTCCTTGTGGGTACAATGGAGCTGTAAGCCCAACGAGAACTGCAGCCCCAGCTTCCCAGCAGAAGGGGACAAGCACCAGTGGGTACAACATGTGTGCTGGGCAAGCCCTAGACCCAGGCCCAAACATGCTCCTCTTCACTACATACACAAGCAGCAACTGTTACCACTGTCTTTACTTCATGATACCTACCTACTAACCTACCCCATGATCCTGCCTACAGAGACAGTATCTTCTCAACTATTCCAGACAGGGATTCATTTAATTTAAAGCTGTGAAGAGGCATATTTACCCAAGATACCAAACCCACGCTTAGGTAAATGATCTGCATTTTGAAGTACTGTCTGCATGTGATTTATTAAGACCAAATAAATCTTGTCTTTCAAAAATTACCAAGGAAATTAAATTTAAAAGCCACGTATAAATCATGATATGGTTAGGTAACAGACCAATAGAAAGGTGAGCAAATTTAAACTCATAGTGGAGATTGCTCCTTTCCCGTCAGAAATATGAGAATTGGAGATCATCATTACTACAACCCCCAGCTTGCTTTATTTCAGAACATTATGTATTTGTTCCCAGTTCAACTATGGCAGGCAATGTGAAAGTCTCAAGGAAAAGCAGAGAAATAATGACACTTGGCACTGCGGTAACTTTCTGTAACTGCAGAAATGTGAACAGAGCTTAATCAGCCATCATTTCAGAGCCCTACTTGGTTTTCCTCATTTAGCTTAAAACCACAGCAAACTTAGTAGCTAACTCGCCTGAGAAAGCCGTACTGAGCAGGACATGCATGTGAAATGCAGTGAGAGTCCTGCACAGCCGAGTATTCGCAAGCTCCAGCAGTGTTGCAATCACATGCTTATTGCCCCTCGGATAGGACACCTAGAAACTGAAGCAGCAAATACCAATCTATTATGAAATGCAGTGTCATCGAAAGAAGCTCCATTTTACGAAAAAGATGCAAACAGTAAGATATTATTTTCATGCCAAGAAATATCTACATAATGAAAACAGAAGCTAGAGATACAGAAGGTAAATGCTCAAAGGGCATCAGGAATAGGGACCACCTACGCAAACAGTTATGAAACACCAAAAAGATATTTTTTTCCCCCATGGCTGAAGAGGCATTTGAAACATCTAGAAATTCTAGTGAATCACAAAGATTCTTGCCAAGGGAACGAATAGAACACTGAACAGATAAAACATACTCGGCGTTAAAGAAAAAACAGTAGTTTCAAGCTGCAATAAACCTTAAAAGCTTCAAGTATCCAGAGGCTGAACAGTGAGAGACTCTTTCCCTCCCTTAGCCCAATGTAAGTTCTATACTGACCCTGCAGCATGTTCACACCAGATGAAATACTGTTTGGCATCCATGAACCAAAGCAGAAGTGCCCGAGAGTGAAGAACTATACCTCCACACCACTTCCTCCCTGGGATACCTTTTTCCAGCATGCCAAAGCCCTCATTAATTCCTCCATGTCCTCCCTTCCTCACTGAAGCTTTGGCCCTTTCCAAAGGGATGAACTTTGTACCTACCTACCAGCCCCAGTGCAAAGCCCACATACCAGATGACAAATACCCACTTCCCCTGGCAAAGGTATACGTGAATTTCAAATGGGCCTTTTCGCCTGGTTCCGAGACAAATGTGACATCATTTTCTATGTGGATTTCATTGCACGAGATTTCTTTCTGATATTCAGTTTGTTTAAAAGGAGATGGTAATGTTGAAAAAGGTCTGGTGTTGAAGGAAAACAAAGAAAACAGAGTCCTGTTTTCTGCAGCTGCGCAATGGAAGCCCTTATTGAACATTGACTCTTCCCCATGCAGACCTGAGTTCTGCTGACAGCAGCAGCTCTTCATTTCTCCTTCCATCCTTGTCTTTCTGCAGATATTGCCTAGCAGCAGCAGCTCTGTGTGAGCTCTGACAGTGGTTAGGGTGTCAAGTGAAGGACAAGATTCACCGAGATGCAATTGTTTCCCAATCTCTTCTGGCAAGCAATGGCGAATATTCCAGATACTGTGGGACCTTTTATGCTAAGGATACTGAACTTGTGGTGCTGGCCTTTTAAAAAAGGTATAAAAGTTAAAAAAAAACTTCTTAAAAACTGTATTTAGATACTAAATAAATACCCACTTGTTGATAGTAGAGCTCAAGAGGTCAAATTCTGTCCTTCTGATGTAGAAGTGTAACAGACATCAGCTTACCATATTTGTATGTTCATAAATCAGTCTTATTTGGCATCAAAATCAATTTTTGATAACAGCTGTTATGATTTGGGGGTGTATTTTTTCTGGGTTTTCTAAAATCTTTTAGACTTGTCACATGCAAAGACAGGAAGCTCTGCCTGCTTCGAAAAGTATTTTAGACAGGAAGAAGTAAGCATGTGTCACATACTGCCAGGGGCTAGGAAATTGAATTCCAAGGCTGTAGTTCCACCTTTGCTGCTGACTCTGAGTGACCATCGCATAACCACACTGCTTCCCTTTCCTCACTCTGCAAAAGATGAGCCATATTCAGCTATTTCACAAAGACACTGACAGGCAAGTGGAGCTGGGCCTTACATATCCTGAATATAGGTATAATGGAAGTAGTCATGCCTAAATTTCAATAAAATCTACATATTTTAAGCTGCTCACCTTCTCTGTTAGTACCTGGCTTTTAATGTTCTTGATACATTCAGGTATTCATACAACTATTCAAAATGCTGGGCTTTTTTTATTTTACATATATTTGCATTAGTATGTGTTTTTCAACATTGCAAGATAAGATTGCATGCATAAAAGTGAAAACTTCCCATTTGAATGCAAGATGAGCAGAGCTAAGTCATGGCAACTGGTTTTAAAAATTAATCAAGTCAGCTTCAGAAGGAACGCAGGAGAGGATCTTGAAAGTTGTCTTCAGCCTGCAAACACCTTTTTCCAGTTTACAGGTGTGGAATAATTCTGTTAAAGAACTACAGATGTCTAAGGACTACAAAGACACCCTCTGAGAAAGAACGCTGCTGATGCTGGCGATTTTCCCAGCTCTGCTAATGGCCAGGGATTTGTTACTGTCCAGAGCTATGTCAAGTAGCAGACATGATGACATCTAAGAATATTCTGGTCCTACCCAAGAAGCACAGAAGTTGCAGCCATGGTTTGTAATGCTGCTATCAAGACAGATGATCACACTGTGAAACAGCATTAAGCAAAATGCTCAAGAGAAGAGGCAAAGCCACAAGGATCCCACACTCTGCAGCATCCCTAGAAGCTAGAGGAAGCACAGGACGGCACTAATAGATACACAATACGCTGGCAGAGTGGAAGAGATAAAGTCATGGCCCCTTATTACCCTTTTTTGCATAATCAGGATGTTCCAGGGTCAGAGAAAAAGCTTCCATCCCAAGGCCAAATCAGTACTTCATGCATATAGCACGCATCGGTATATGGCATATATCCAAATGAGGTTTAGCGTTAGCACATTCTCCCTCTCACTGTCATTCCTAAAACAAAATGGATCACTCTTGCACTGAAAATCCAGTCACTGCAATGCAATAGCTTTTAAATAAGTCACAAAACTAGGACCGTATTCCCTATACGTAGAAAAGAGTTTAAGTGCCAAGAGCAACCAAAACAAAAATTTTACACTTTGTGTCTCACAGGCCTGCACAGACAATTTGTCCGTAGTCTCCATTTTACAAGGAAGTCAAAAAACAAGAGGGCTCTGCACTTATTAGATGGTCACGTTTTGCAGTAGAACAGTTTATTTTTTCTTCAGCAATTTAAATGAGATGTATGTATAAAATACACATATCACTTACACATATATATCTGATAGATATATATCACTTAAGTTTATGAAATACAAATATTCTCTATTGTGTATAATGTATATTACATATTTTATGTATATCCTGTATATGAATTAGTGTGTCCACACATATTTATATATCTGTGCATTCTGCACAGTATGGGCATGTATACATGCAAACATAAACAAACCCATACTTGTGCTGCTGCATGTCTGATGCAGAGGCAGGAGGAGGGAGGCAGCCCAGCCTAACCCACACCTGAACCAGCTGACGGCAAGTTTGGGGCGCAGCCCAGCACTTGTTTATGTAACAGCAAGGTACAGCTGCAGTAAAAGCGAGGCAGGAGCGAGGGCCGTTGCTGAATATTAAAAAGGAAGAAAAGCAAGCAACATGAAGGTATTCTCTATATTTTCTGAGCAAAGACTAGCGGTGTTTCCTCGACCTGAAAAGCTGATCGGCAGCCTGCAGCACCATACATTATTACTAACATGAACGTGGCCTGAGCTGGTGTGCTGCCAGCCAGGGATACGCAGCACTCGGGGAGAAGAGATTGCAGAGGGGGCAGCATTAATTCTATCCAGCTTTAATTAAAGTAGTAAACTATGCATCTGAATCAAACACATTGATGAACCAGGATATGTGACAATCAGGAAAAAACAATACATGCTGTGATTAAGTAATTGAGGTGGGTGCTGGGCAAACATGAAAAAAGACCCTCCAGCAAGGACATACACACATTAAATCAATAAATAAATAAACAGGCTATTTTGCAGAGAATTCCACAATCAAAAATGTAATCACAAAAACTACCTTATGCTGCAGTGTCCCATTTAGGGGATTAGGAGAGTAATCACAATCTGCCCCAAGCAGCTCTGGCCCAGCATCCGAGCACTGCGTACATTAGCAATGACATTCTTGTTTTGGTAAAGAGAATTCTAATGCAACTTAATGAACTCTGCAAAGCAAGCCTTTGAAAAGTCAGGGAGATCACATCCAAGGTCCAAAAGGTATCAAATGGCCTCAGTAATTCTAAGCAGTCCAGAATATGACAATCCATAAGATTGAATATAAAATGAATTCAAAATTTCTCAGGTATGCCAAGGGAGCAGATGGCTTCTGAAGCCTAGAGATTTGCCAAAAGGATCTGGAAATTCAAACGTTACATTGCTGGATTCTGTTCTTTTTCTTTCACAGAGAGATCTGTGTTTACATGCAACGTAGCAGAAAAGGGAAAAAAAAGGCCAGATTATGTATCTTGATATTATCCCTTCCACAAGAAATTTGTAAAGAGTGGATCAAAACTGGGTGTTAGTGAATGAATTACTGCATGCCAAAATCTATAGATTCCTGAGATGGGAGAAAGAAATGGCAATGAGGAGGCATTAACACAGGCACTCCCAGTGCAACCTAGTCCTCAAAGCTGTCCTTAGCAGAAGCTTCAGGTTTTGTAATATTTACTTCACTGTTGTATATCACTTGTGTCCTTGGAAACTATGGAATGATCTGGTAAATAAATAATCTATACTGATTTTTTTTAATTTGTCTTTTTTTTTTTTCAAGGCAGTCATGTTTCATTCTGCATTTCTAACGCAGAAGGAAAACAACAGTTAATTATAAATTAGAAGAAACCTCCCCAAAATCTAAAACATCTGAATAGATATGCATTATCAGACTCAAAGATTGCCACCAGCAACAGACCCAAAAAAACAACAGATTGCGGACTTGTGTTTCAGGCCCTAGCTAGAAAAATCCACCTGCAGTGTGCAGGGTAAATACACTGAATCACGGCTGCCAGCCCAGCATCAGCTACTGACAACTCACTGCATAACGGCTCAGCTGGTACACCCAGCACCACAGCACAGGTCTCACATGCAGCATTTAGCACTGATGATTTTGGTACTGATGTGGGAACTGGAACTAAAAATGGGAAATGGGGGGAAAATGCTGTTGTAAAGGAGAGAAATGCACCTTCACGCTGCAAAGCACAAACACAGCCACCTCCCTCCATGACAACTTCTTCATATCAGCTGGAGGAAAAATCCTCCCGGCTCCCAAATGATAAAATGCATCCCTTTTTGGGACGAAGGGAAGAAAGCAACACTGGTGTGGCAATGGCCATGTTTATTTGCATGTTGCCTGTGTAGCTCTGGACTGCCATGACTGGGAGCACTTTAATCTCACTGCAGCCGGGCTGAGTCCACAGTGGGGCTCAGAGAGGATGAGAAGGGATGCAAATGGGAAATATGATAGGAAAGATTAGGAAAATGAAGAGGAGAGCATTACACATGGCAATGAACACTTGTGAAGTGCTGCACAGAGAGAAAGGGAGGGGAGAAAAGGGAGAAGGGAGCTGGTATTCCCCTCATACCTTGCGTTTGCGATCTGCCCTAGAGATTTTCCGCTGCCTTTTCCTTTCCTTCTCAAGGTTTCTCTCCCTCTCTTCAAGTTCAGACTCTCGAACTTTTTTAATGGAAGCGGCTGCATGAGCCATTTTGGAGAGGAAAACGCCAGCTCCAAAGAAGCCGTTTCCCCCACACGCGGATATCCAGGTGATTTATTTTTCCTGCAAGGACACTGGCTGTGAGCCAGAACTTCACGGCGTAATCCACTCTTCCTCCTCCGGCACCCCAGAAAAGGTCACAGCTCTGCTCCAGCCTCTGCAGCACCCATAAGTCAGAAGCACGAGAGCCACGTCTGCACACGCAATGCGTGAAAGCACTCACAGCCGCACGCACGCACGCAACCGGAGAGCAGCCGGCAAATATCTGCTAGTGGGCTGAAACCTCTTCAGCTTGGCTGGGACTGCAAAGGAGGGCAAGCTTCCGACTTCGCTGGGGGGAGAAAAAAAAGGAAGGAAAAAAAAAAAAAGAAAAATCGGCCTTTAAACACACATCACCAAATTGGAAAGGTCTTATGGGATTCCTCCAGATCGGCTGTGTCTCCTGACTGGGAGGAAGGCTCCACTTCAGCATCACCAGCAGGTGGGAGGCGGGGGGATAGCTTCCTTCAGTTTCTCACATTGCCTGTGCGCAGGGTGAGAAGAAAATGGTGCAGTCTGACTTACTGCTGCTGCAACTGTCTGTGCTGGAGCCTGGCATATGCTTCCCTGCTCTTGTCCTCCTTGCAATCTTCCCTTATTGCTGAGTCAGTCAAAAAAAACCCCCCAAAACAGAAGCAAAAGCAGCTGGGCTCAGAGAGAGCAGCCTCAGCCTGCTCACCTGCAGGCAGTGCCGCCCAGCTACCGCACGAAGAGCCGCCTGGAAAGGGTTTGCAATATTCGAGTCCTCATTGTGCCTTTCTGCAGCCACGTGAGGCTGCATCAGGAGAGCTGCATTAAGCAGCAAACCAAACGCGACAAGGAGGGGGACGCTGCTTGGGGAAGCACGCAGCCTAATCTGGGCTTGGTCTGCCCCGCTCAGCTCAGCTCCACAGAGGTAAAAATAATACCACCAAGTGTGCTGCTCATGATTATTCAACACCAAAAGCTGCTTTCAGATGCTTCCTGAAACAACTCATGAAGCTCTGTGTTGAAGGTAGAGAATGATTATAGCTGTGGACCAACAGAGACCAAAAGAGAGACAGAGACAACACGTTGTTAAATGACCCTCCCCCTTCTCCCCTGCTAAATATAATTTGGGTTTTGAACATTAATTTTTAGTATAATATCAGAGACAGATGGGTCTGTCATTCCCTAATTGCTTATCCCCCCGCTAAAACCAGCATATCAAAGCTCTGCTCCTGCCTCCCTGGGTAGCTGTTATCCCTATTAGCATCAAGCATTTATTCATCAAAACAGGACACACGTAGATAAAAAGAGCCCTTAGATTAGTCTCTGGAAGACAGCTGATCACATTTCAACTTCCTCCAACACCACTGATCCAGCCTCTTCCAGGCAGGTCCTGAGGGAGAGGAGGACCACTACCCTCCAGCACAGCAGAGACGTTTGCACCCCCTGTTTGGCCACCCTGGAGAAGCTAGGGATATGGGAGACCACCAACAGCAGCACTAGAAGTCACCAAATCAACCACTCTTAGCCAGGTTTCCCTCTGCAATACACTCCTTGACTTGAGACTGAGTTTGACCAAATGGCCACTAAAGCAGAGCACCATGAATTTCACTATAACGCAGCACCACCAAATTGGTAACTGATGTCCTTGGGAGCTCTTCATGTGACAATAGCTCATAGACCAGGACTAATCCCAACCTCACATTATTTCTGTACCCACAGAAGTTGATTGTTTTCAATTGATGTAGACCGAGACCATTTATTATTACCACAGAACTAATCACCATTGATGGCTTGTGTTTTTGCTATAAGATTTCACTTTGAGAATTTCACAAATTTCAAGGATAAAATTTTCACAAAATATTTGTATACATGAACTAAAAAGCACCATAAAAGCATCTTTAAAACAGGCATCTATTTTGTGTTTGAGCCAGTGACCTGTGCATTCAATCATAAATGTATTTCTTTAGTGGAAGAAGAGATCAGAAGAAGCAGGGTTCACAGCGCCAGCCAACCTTTTTTCTAGCTCCTCTGTACATACAGGCTGATTTTCTCACAGTTGTTCCCATTTGTAGAAAACCAGGCTACACAAAACTAATGACTAAAACACAAGCAGTAGCTGCAGCAACAGCCACCAGCAAAGCGAGACAGGTGGAGGCAACCAAAGGGATAAAATGAAGAAGAAAATTTGATTCTTTCTCAGGAGTGTGGCTTGCCTTCCCTTCTTAACATTGTGTGAACCTTGCATGCAGCATCACTTGTAAACCACACATGAGCAGCTGATAACGTAGAACTCTACCTTCCTGACACAGTGAGAAAGCATTCATCTTCCCAGCCTTTTCATGGTATCTTAAGCAGGAAGTGTGAAAATAAGACTGAATCACAAGCCACTACATTTAAAAATCCTGGTCTTATGATTTCCCTAAATCAGGGTTCAAGGTTTCCTTAAGCCACTAATGCCTAAATCCTAGTATGTAGTTCACACAAGAGGGTTTAATACATGGGAACGTTCCTAAGAATTATGATTATTAAACAATTTTTCATCTTTTGATGATTGATATGTACAGATTCATCAGCTCAGTCTCAATTATTATTTCATAAAATTCACTTAAAAGTTAATAAAGGACTTGATGTACTTGTAACTCATGCTACACAAGAGAAAAAAATCAGACACTTGAAGTGACCAACTGGTGCCAAATAAGACAAAATGAAATAGCAAACGTTCTTGAGAAGATCCCTGGCAAAGAACAACTTCAGATCAGTTCTATGAGTTCACCATTATGTCCCATAAACATTTACCCCCTAACCTCAAATAGACATAAAAGTATTTAATCATCTTGTGGGGAAAAAAAAAAAGGCTCTTTCAATAGATTGTTTTGGAAAGAACATATGCAGTCTGGGAAGAAGAACACAAAGTATGTATCACTTAATACTTGACAGAGCCACTGTCTCTGCAGGAAAAAAAGCATTCTGTTTTAAGATAGAAAGATCTTCCTAACAGAAGTAGAAAATGGCTAGTCTTCGCCCTGCTTATACAGACCTCAACAAAAATAAGTCCTTCTGCAGACATCAGTCTGAAGATTAAATTTTCAAGATCTGTTCAGTAAAAATGAAGACTGAGCATTTTTCCCCTAAACATAGAAAACGTACTGTGAAGCTGCTCCATAAGAAAAACAGAATATGCAGTAATGCTGCCACAAACGGTATGTAGGAGGGGAGTGGGAGAGTGGGCAGATGCACAGTAACATAAAAAGAACACAGTAGCAGAAAAAGGGTGGTGTTTTTCTGTAAAGCATTTGTCATCGTTAGCTCTGAATGTAGAAATACATAACTCGTGAGATTCAACAAATTCCTATTTGGGATAATAAAGCTCATAAGACTTCAACCTGTCCAATGTCCTGTGTGATTTGTGAGTAGGCTCCAAGTGACTAACCTCAACGTGAGATCCACAGCTGTATGGGTACTTCATTATGGTTACAGCTCCTGTTTGCCTGGTTTACAAATTGGCATAAATCATTAACTTCCTGACCTGATCTAATTTCACAGTCTCCAGGTTTTGTTGTTTTAACCTGACCCACCAGCTGAGACAAGAAGCTGCTGCACTGCAGTGCATTATTAGCCACAGCTATGATCAGTACTTGGGTTTAACTGCCACCTTTCAGGTAGAGACAGGATTTGCTGAGCAAATCAGCATTTTCTATCTGCAGAAACCTACTGGATGAAAATCAACAGTAATTGAGTACAAGAGGAAAGGCTGTAAACAAGTGATTATCTTCCCTGAAACATGTCCACTAACAGGGGTCCATCTCATAGAGATGAGGTTTTCTCCACATAACTCATGTGGGCAGTACAAAAAGAAAGTTAAAACCAAGACTTTAGATAGCATGACTCAATCTGTTCTCATCATTTCCCAGAGTTACAAAAAATATGTACTGGAGTGGGAAAAGCCTTTCATGCCTCAAAACCAGAATGGAAATTGTTCTTTCCAGTTCTAAGCTACCAGCACATACAGGAAATAGGCTGGAAAACAAAATTGGTTTTAAACAGCTAAAAATGGGAAAAGGCTGTCCCAAGCAATAGTTTGGCAGAGATGAAAGCTGGGCAATGGAACTTTTCGTCTAGCGTTGATGGAAGACCATTCTGGAGAAGGCAGATCGCAGTTCTCTAGGGAAACTGGGTTCCCTCCAAAGTGATGCACTGCTGAACTTGTCCATAACATCTAACAAGTGCACCTATGTGTTATTTTGCAACCATAGAACCTTTGTCCCTACAAGTTGTGCCGTGATTTAAACTTCTCCTCCTTGCTGAAAGGCAGGGCATGTTAGACCGGGCTTGGAGATGTGCACACACGCCTGTAAGTGGCCTGAAGCCAGGGAGCGCTGACCTGCAGAATCAGCTCACCTCTACCCACAAGCATGGATACCGACCTGTCCTCTCTTGTTACTCTAGCTAGGTAAAGTGTCAGAGGGAGGCATCTGTGTCCCTCTGGTCAGGAAACACATCTGTGAACACTACTTCTTGAGGCATGAGGATGCAGAGAAAGGAATATTTTTGATAGGGACAAAAATATTTGGAGTGCCAGAGCTGCGTAACAGTGTACTTAAACTATTTAGAGAAATTCAGGTGGATTGTGTGTCTAGCATATTCAGCCATTTCGATATCTGCAGAATTACACATTCCTAGAAAAAAAAAAGGCAAAATAATTCTTCAGGAAAGTAAAAGCACAAAAGTAACTATGGAAGTATACACTACATTTACAAATTGCCTCCTGCCTCACTTATTGTTTAATCCATTCTCTTATTTATTACTCACACACAGGGCAATTGTCCTAATTCTAAAGGTACAATAACCCTGGGAGTGAGTAAGCAATCACATATCTATACTGTGTAGGTTTCATTTTATACTTTCCTGAGAGAAAAAATATTAAGGCTTAAAAAAAGGCTCTACACTCTCTCATTCTCATGTTACTGAATACGTGAAGACAATGTGTTCCAGAAAGCTCTAAGCTGGAAATTAGTGTCACTGAACTGGTACTGAAAAGATGATATATAAAACTATGTTCTGGCTTTTTCCTGTACCTTGATGACATCTATTTTCTTAATTGAAAAGAGGCAATTCAGAACAAGAAATGAAAAAGGGCAAGTTATGGCATGTATACATAGACATATACACAGTCATATTTGCTATACCATGCCCTCCCTTGCACAGCAGGTTTCTGTGTTGAAGGTGTTCATTTCGACACTGACAAACTTTAAATGCAGTTAATAATTACACCAGAAAGAGATACTGCTTAGCTACCTTCATCTTCAAAGAGTTAATGAGTATTCATCTACTGCTTTAAAATTAATTTTTCATATATTACAGATTAAGAAACAGAGATAGTTTCATTGCATGTTTGTTCCTAAGGACGTGAGAGACATCACTGTGGGGTGAGACCAAAGCCTCCTATCTCCAACAGTGGCCAAAAATCAGATACCTAGCAAAGGGTAGAAGAGGGCAAACATGTATGATATTTTCAAGTACTCTCCCAGCTTCTGGTCATTTCAGACTGATGGGCATCTGTGCTAGACACTTCAATTTATTTACTCATCCACACAGGCTATTTTCCATGAACTTGTTCAGTCTCTCTCTGAACCTTTCTGAATTTCCAGCATCCATGACACACTAAGGCAGAGTTCTGCAGCTTAACTACACATTCAAAGTACCATTGTCACAGACAAGTGCTTACAGACCAGCAAGGAAAGCAGGAGAAAATAATTGCCCTTCTCAAATCATAAAAGTCCTAGCAGTCATCCTTTATTACTGTCCAAGCTGTGCCATGACAAAGCAATGCTTTGTACACACCACCACCTTTCTGAACACCAAGAATGGGATTTAGAAAATCCCTGAAGAGACTGATGCCTCTGGTTTAAATAAATATAGCAAATATGAGGTAAAGATATTACAGCTGTGTCAAAGTTAGCAATTCAAGAAGAGTATTTTTTAAATCAGAATTCTAAATAAACCAAAGATAGACATTTCTGACAAGAGTGGCCATTTTGCAGTTTTCTGACGACAGCTAAGTTACATTAATTCTAAATATTGCTCTACTTATTTTAGTTTTCTTATTGATTAAAAATATTGATGACATGTTCTATTTTAACTAAGTCAAACAGGGCCTGACCCAATAGCTCCCTAAGGGCAACAGCAGACATTTATTGATTTAAATGGACTTTGGATCAGGACCACAATCGTTTAATTCAGTACCACAATGTGTCTCCTCATCTTCCCTCCTGTTCTGGCCTTCCTGCCCTGCCTTCTTTTGTCTTTGATTATTGTGTTCAATTTTAATCTTGTGGTGGCAGAAACTGCTATTAATGCAAAGAAAGAGCCAAGAGATCATCCTGAAGGTGCTGCAGATCTGACGTGTCTCAATCCCAAAATGCACAGTGCATTCCTCAGGCTCCCTCCTGACACTCCCTGGTCACTGCAATTACATCTGCCAGATCTGCGCCGAGGGGCTCAGCTGCTCACCCATGGAGGTCCTCCTCTTCAGCAGCTGCAGCTTGCCAATCTGGTCCCTGCTCTGCTGATGACACAAAAGAGGTTACCCACAGCTAAGAGCAGGGCAGCTCATTGGGGTCAGAGTTCATCTTGCCTGCTCCTTAGCTACCACCTAGTGTCACGGACAAGTGGTCCAACACCCTGTGGAAATGCTCTCTTTCTAATCCTTTGAGATGGATACCTGCCTCCTCTGCGTGACCAGATACCATCTCTCTAGCTGGAAGACAAGAAAGATGAAGGGAATAGCTAAGACTTTAGAGCTTTGATTTTTATTACAAAACTAAGTGCTTTAATTATTTTTTTTTTATTTCAATGCTGTCATGGTTTAACGTCAGCCAACAACTGCGTGCCACACAGCTGCTCGTTCACTCCCTCTCCCCAGTGGGATGGAGGAGAAAATCAGAAGGATCAATGTGAGAAACCTTGTGAACTTAGATAAAAGTTTAATAGGTAAAGCAAAATCTGTGCATGCAAGCAAAGCAAAACAAGGAATTCATTCACTGCTTCCCATGGGCAGGAAGGTGTTCAGCCATCCCCAGGAAAGAAGGGCTGCATCACGTGTAATGGCTCTATCCCATCCCAAACCAGCACAAATGCCTTCCTGTATAAGGATCTGGCCTGTTCTCAGAAGGCTTTTTTCAACATTTTTTCAAAGCATTTGCATTATAGCCAGACACTACTGCATTACATTAGCTCTGAAAGACAGGGCATATTTCAAGCTCAAGCATAATTTGTCTGAGAAAAAGTCACAGAAGCAAGTTGTATGCTGAAAGGTACCTGCATATATTCCACTTGGGTCCTGATCCTACCACTCATGATTTAAAACTCCTACTACTTGTTTTCCCAGAAATCAGTGGAGTCTTTCCATTGAGCTGCCTGAAGAGTCAAAAGGAGGACTCTTCATTCTAACCCCACTGACTCACCTGATGTAACAGTTCAGCGCATTCAGAAATTATCCTGTTACGATACCGTGGCTGGACTACAGTATTGTTTGTAGTATAACCAATTTTACAGGAAACATTTGTTGAGAATCCTGTTACCTCAAAGCTAAGTGCTCCAGGGCAATGTAAATAAAAATAACTTTACAAATTATAGTGATATGAAAAATAACTATGCTTGTGCAACAAGAGCCTATAACAGTAAAATTGACTTGGAGGCCACTGTGTCAGAAGCCTGTAAGTCAACATGACCTAGATCTCATCCACTTTAAATCCCTTTAGTTACAACCTAGATGCTACACATAATCAGCTCCGCTTAAGAATCCTTGCTCCTACGCATAAAAGTGTGCCTGCACTTCAGTGTTGAACCAGGTCACAGGAATTCACGTTGGAATGGGCCCTATCTTCCTCAAATTAAAAGTTTACATGTCCACAACTATCAAAATGAAAGCCTGAGTGTCTGCTGCATATACAAATATTGTTGCATACGTATGTATATTTATTTGTCTATGTAGCAGTTTGACCCATAAAATGAGCCTTCCAAAATCCAAGATTAAACAAAATAATCATTTTTCACAGTTTATTTCAGTTTGCAAGGTATGGAAGAAGAGTATGAGTGAGTGATACATCTTTATGTTTCTGTCTGCTATAGCTATGCTTTCTAAAATGTCATTTCTATCACTTATATACCATCAGGACTAAGATTATGGCTGGATTTCACCTGGAACCTGAATGTCTGGACCACAGCAGTGGACATCAAAAATAAAGTGACTACACATAACCTATCACAAAAAAGATTTTAACTATGCAATTTCTGAAATACATCATCAATAATATGCCTTAAGTAACAACCTACAGAAGTCTAGTATACCTGCTCTAAAGCCAATAATGCTGTTTCCTTTCTCTTTTGCTTGTTTGATGCAATAAAAAGTTAGGTAATGCATTGTTTCATCAAGTACTTATGGCAAAGACATGTATCAATTAAGATGTCTTTCAAGAACATTACTGCTTATAAAAAGAGCAGATATATCTGATACTTGTTTATAATACAGAAGAAATTTTAAGAAACCTCAGAGGGTTCTCAAAGACTGTTTTAATACTCCTCCAAGTTAACAATCATATTACACATACATATGAATGAATAGCAGCCTGATTCTTCTTCTAAACCAGATGGCTTTCACCTTTTCCTCACAAAAGAATGTTGAGATACCTTTACTTTTGTTCTCATCCCCCAGATTACTTCAGAGGTCCCAATGTCTGACCAAACCAACATATAGAACAGTGTTATTACCTACAGTGTACTGAATTCCCCTGTTCTACACACACGCAGCCAAACTGAGCCTTCAGTACACATCTATTTGTCAAGGATAGATAAAGGATAGACCGATTTTACAACAGAGCGAATCCCAAGGGCGAGAACTCTCTGCTCCCCCAGAGCTCCTCCCGGACATCAGCAGCTCTCGGCTGAGGCGCCAGCACCATGGACAGCGCCCGCCCAGAGCTGCCGGAGAGTGGAAAAACATCAAGAATGGGAAGGGGGAAAAAAAAAAAAATTAAACCTGCTGCCAACCTCATACCATCCCGGATCTGACATGGGCACCAGCAGTAAAGGGTGCAGGGTGGCACGCAGTGCTGCTCGGGACAAACCCCCCGAGCTGCTGTGAAATCGTCTGTTCAGACGATGCAAAGATCATAGAGACCTCAAAGAACCTTCCCATTTCTAACGAAATATTTCATCAGTGGTGAATGCTAGATATTGACGACAAATAAAAAAATTGGACTAAAACCCTAGGTCTAGAATAGATGAAAATTCAAGTTGCAAAAGTCAAGAAAGCCAGATCAAATTCCTGTGGCATACACTCATTTCTGCTGAAAACATGGAGCCGAGATAAACGCACAGCATTCAGTGCTGTATTTCCTACCATGAGTGCCTGGGAAATTAATGGCAAACGATCCCCCTCTCCTGGTCAAGTCATGCCAAGGCAGCGAGAGATTCACATTTCAAAACAAGTTCTTCCAGCATTACAGCAGCCTAAGCACAAAGTGTTGGGGTGACTAAACCATGCCATTGCTCTAGCTGCAAATGCTGCAATGAGCATCCAGGTCTATTCAGAACATCACTAGCAACGTTTCCCCACAGTCATATTTTCACACGCAACTTTCTGAACAGCCCTGAACGAGTTTACCAAGGATGGCTAGATCTGTTTTAAGCAACACACTTGTGAATTCCCCTAAGGTAACATCCTGCTTACAACTAGATGAAACACACTGACACTGATTACAAAGAGAAGGTGAAGGACTAACTTCATGAGAGAAAGGTCCTACTGTACAGATTCTGCCTCCATTCCACTGTCCTCCTACCAGCTAGGATGAGATAGATCAGGGTAAGACAGCATACAATGCTCTCTGTATCGCATGCACCGTGAAACCCTTGGCAGCCCAACGATACAGACTACCAGGGAATTCCTACAGAAAGTACCTTACAAGATCCAGATCCAAAGTCCCTTGAGGTAGAAGAAAAGAAGAAACTTTTTCCCTACGTGAAAGATAAAAGCCACAAAGAAGGTCTAAAGACCAAACTCAGCAACTGGAAATATGTTTCTGACCAGGGTGTAACCCACTGCTGAAGGGCCCAGCTTAATGAGTTTCGGCTGGTCTTGGATTAGTAGTTTGCATTCTTCTGTAAGCACTTGCCAGGTGACCTTTTAGAAGCATTTCATAACCTGTTAAAGGTATCTTTTCTGTATAATACAAATTTTAAAGTGGTCATTTTTGAGTCAGCTAAAGACATAAATTACTCAGAAATCACATGGGATGTAGCTTATTGTTCTTCTATGATTTAAAACCATAAGGTAGATCTCATTCTCAAAGCAATAGCCATTAGTCTTAACTTTCCTAAATGTAATACTGTAATACGATTTTTAACTTCCAGATCCCTGTTTATAGGACTGCCTGATGAAAAACACTACTCATAAACACAAAAAGCACGTGAGAACACAGCTATTGTACGTACTTCCAATACCTGAGGATATTTCAAGGACTAGGGAATGTAATTTTCACTTTTACATTTACTTTACATTTTTATATTAAGAGTCCTACTTATTTTTAATGGCTAGTGTTTCTGCAGCATTCAGACATTTATGAGACCAATTCTGGCTGCAGGAAGTTTATTGGAATTAGCTTGAATGGTCTGTCAAGAAGCAGCTTGGCTTCCTGTCAACAGGACTTCCAGATCACTTCCACAGCGCTGCACCTGCAAAGCCCAAATGTGGCCCTCAGTAAATTTATTTTCTTACAACAACAGATTGAAATTATTTGGGCAATTTTATCACTGATCTGCATAAGTGTGTTAGTTCAGAACTGTATTCACATTGAACTGAACTGGCTGGACAGATTCTGAATTTGTACTAAAGACAAAAACATTCTAGATGTGAAGCTAATTTGCAGAAGCAACTATGTCTCAAGCTAAACACAGGAAGGTATATTAGATGCACAGATTTTTCTTTTACTGTGAAATCTGTCCCACCAGGTGAAAGCTTGTCCATAACACCACACCTTCAGTTATGTGAAACAAAGGATTCCTCTGAATCAAGAGACGTGTCTGACACACAGAAAGGCACACATTACCATGATTTGTTCCTGAAGTGCCTCCAATTTTCCTTAATTCCTGTGGAAGATGAGGGTGAAGAGCTTGTCTTCTCAAACAACTAACAAGAATGGGTCCCAACTCATAGTTAAAATAAAGGCAGCACTCTGTCTAGATTAATCATAATCTTCACTTTAAAAGCAGGGCCTTTCTAAAAGGAATAATTTCAAAAAAACACTTTGTGACTTCTTGGGAGCCTTGGGAATAAAGACCTTACACAAGGGAGCTGTCTGAACCACTTTCCCAAACAACCTCTTGCTATTATGGGGATTTGAAAATGCATTGGAGAGATGATTACAAAAAAAAAAAAAAATCTTTGCAGAAGTTTACTATAGTTTGACATACCTGATATAATTTAAAGCCTTACTCTAACTCAGCTGAGTTCATGAAATGATCTCCCTTGACTATCACTATATATTTAGCAATTTCACATTTCAACAAGACAGTAGCATCAAAGAGAATGAATAAAGAGTATGGTAATTTATCCATTTCCTTAACCTTACCCAGTCAAAACTGGGGTGTTCCTGCTTGGAGCCCTGCAAGTTTGCAATGCGTAGCATGAAATGCTCCCAAAAGATTATTCTTTGGAAATCAGATATCTCTCTGATTGTAGCTAAACTGATAGTGAGCTGTGGTTTGAATAGACATATCTGCAAAAATCTAAGCAAAACTGAACCTCAGCTGCCAGACCAGGTCAAATTTGAGTTGGCCATATGAGTTTGTATGTACACAGCAAAAGGGAAGATGGTTTTTATTCGTGTGGGTTACGGCTGTGTTCTATGTTGGAAAGGAATAAAGGCAGCAAATACAGACTTCATGTTTAAAAGGAAAACAAGAATTGCATATGTCTCAGTCTAGACAAAATACATACTGCATCCCAGGCTTTCCCTTACAGGTCAATTTATCACCCATCACTTAACCTCCTGCAAAGAGCAAAACAAGCTTGTATCCCCACAACCTACAGCACTGCATTATAGGCAGCATTTTAATTCCACTCTGCCACGTTAGCACTCCTAGACCACCTGCAAGGAGAGTGCTGAACAGAGGCTATTTGCCATCCTGGTCACAGAGCTGCCAGACCAAGAACACCTTTCAAGACATACAAGTTCTTCTGATGACACTAACAATCACAGGGGATGAGATTCAAAGCAAGAGTTAACTAGCTTGTATGGAAAAGGCAGAAGCGGGACAACAAAGGCAAACACTAGTTAGCATTTTGCACGTGTCAGGCAATGTGAGAAACCTAGATTCAAAATCCTAGGTGTCCTATCACCTCTATGAATGAATGGCCCAATTAAAACATCATTATTTATGTCAAGTAGAACAGCTCCAAAAAAACAAGGAACAGACTGGTCAGGCACTAATATATTCATTTGAGACTTCAGAAGCCTCTCTGAATCAAAAATTTCCAAGCAAAGCCTTTACTACTAGTCTTTCAATGGGCACTCGACACTATGCAATGGACCCCACTGTGGAAGTACTGAGTCAGCCGACACATCCGCATGGCAGAGCACGCTGGTCAGGCACAAAAGCAGGAAAGGCACCTCGGCGTGTCACGACCCATCTTTTAGCTGGGTTAATTCATAGCCTTGCGCTGACATTCTTGTCTTGTCTCTGTCCGTGCTGACTTGAAGGTTACCGCATTGTCCACCACTGCACAATGCAGAGATATCCTGAGACGTCATCTTTTTCCATATTGAAGGAAACATTTGCAAACTTTTCAAAAATCCTAAATAGAACAATAAAATCTCCAGGATTCACCTCTCTACAACTGCAACCCACCAGCAAAGAGCACTTTCCAGTCCCTACCACTCCTTTGTCGTCTCATTATTTTTTTTTGAGGACAGAAGGATGTAAAGAAGTGCTTTCTTAATCAAAGAAAATATATTTAATTGGCAATAAATCAAATTAATTTTCCCCCAGAGTCTGTTGTCAATTATGGTAATTGGCAAGTGATGTCCCTATCTTTTTCTCAACCCAGGAGCTTTCTCCCTCCTGTTCTTACTACTTTGGACCCCTGTCCCACTGAGGTGGGGGAATGAGTGAGTGGCTGGGTGGGCATCTGGCCCTTAGCCAACGTGAGCCCACCACGGCCACACAGCTTTTTTAATCTTATGTTGACCTATGGCACTATTTGGGCTCTTCTCATCCTTCTTTCCTTCCCCAGCTGTTTCAGAAAGGAGCACTCCTTTAGCATTTCATTAAAGCTTGATTTCAAGGATGGCGTACAATCACTTTCAGGCTGTCATTGCCACCCGGGGTGTTAGCTGGCAGCAGTGGTGGCTGCCCTGGCCGCACACCACGCGGTGGCACTCCTGTCCCCTCTGTCACCAGCAGCAGCACCGCCAGCCTCTGCCGCCACCGCTGGGAGGATTTAAGGGAAAGCAGACAGATCACCTCATCTCCAGATTCCAAAATTTCAGTCTGGCTTGAACTGTATCAGCAGGCTTTGACACAGTTAATACAGTCACAAAGCTCAATGCTGTTCAGAAGAATAGAAAGTTGTCTGCCAGGCAACTGATTTTTACTGCTTGAAACAGAAAGTCATCTACTTTTTCTCCAATTTTAAACTTCTCTTGGGGAAGATCTCCTCCAGATTGTCTGGTCCAGGGCAGCGAGGTAGCAATCCTGCTTGACTGCAGCAACTGCTACAACTGCTGCAACTCCATCACTCTCCAGCCATCCCCCCTGCAGACTGGTGCGCCCAGCACAGCCTCTCTGCTCACGCCCTCCCACTTCAAAGCCAGCGGGAAGAGGAAAACTAAACAACAAACCTTTCTGATTTCCTCCTCGCCAAAAGCCTGCCGTAAAACTAAGGAGAGGACCTGACAATGGCACCAAAGGTATTTTAAACACACAGTGCTCTGGAAATCCTGTGCCAATGCCCTGACCCCCTAGCAGGGGGATGGTGCTGGTGTCACCACCCGGTGCCCGGATCTCTCCCAGGCAGGCGCCTGCCCAGGGCTCCCCAAGTGCATTTCCCTTCTAAACGTTTTACACAGCAACAAGCACAAATAGCGGCACACAGCTCAGTGTGCTGCTGGTCACAGCCATCCCCTAAATGAACCTAGTGCTAATTTTAGTGCGACAGATGCTCAGAAACAGGAATAGGCCATATGAGCTTGACATACATGATTTTACACCACATTTAAGATTAACTACTTTGCTTTCACCGCCTAGGAAAGAGCAGAGTGCCTCCTGCTTTTTTGCACAGTGGTATACCTTTCTCATTTCTCCAAATTTGCTGCCGTGTCATGGTTTAATACTGGCGCATTAAGGAGATTACATCATACAGCCTACGGTGTAACTCTGCACGTAACACTCAGAGGAGCACTAAACTCAGGAGTTTCCACTTGAGAGAGAACAGCACGGGGTATTTTTGCCTTCCATCAGCAGAAATGCATTTGGGATTTAGTGCTCTCTTTTAACACACAGGAAGGACAAAACTTCCACTTTGAAATGCAAAGTATATGCTTTTTAGCCATCAGCACAGGTGCCTCAGAGAATAGTGTTTTCCACAACCTAATCATCTCCCAGAGTCAGAAAGAAAACAGTGCCCAGTGTGGACAGAGAGAAGAAACTGCAATAACCTTTTAAGAGACTCCTGCTGTCTTTTGCTTTGTATGATCTTAGATTAGCTGCTGCTGTGTAGTCATGTATAAGGGAACTAATTCTGAATTAATCACACATCAAACAGCACATGTGTGCAGGAATACCTGCTTCAGCTGTCATTCCGTACAGAAGAGTACAAGAACTCTGTTTACTGTTATTTGCCCTTTACTTTCTTTTCCCCTGTCCATGTATTGTTGCTGTTTCAACCTGTCCCTGTGCTGGGAAAAGCAGGAATTTCTGCAACAGAAGCAAAAATATGTTTGGCAGTATTCTATGTATGGTCTCTCCTCCTACAAGATCTTAAACTGCCTAATACGTACTTAACCTAGCACCACAACAGAAATGCAACAGAAGTGAGCCGGGTGGAGGAAGACACAGATGGGAGCCTAAGAGAAGAGTGAGGGGGCTGTGGGAGGAAATGGGATCAGATGGGAAAGGATGCAAAATCCTGTTCATGTCAAGGAGCACAAAGAGGCACACCCGTAGACATTTTTTCTTGTGTGATCTCTGAATTATTAATATCTCAAATTGGAAAATAACCCCAGAGCTGGGGAGCTGAACACTGGGTGCAAAAAATGAGAGTGATGGGGCTCCTCTACAAGACTCCCAGGGGTGCTCTCTGCTGTTCCCTCTTGTGAGCCTTTCAGTGAGTGCAGAGCCAACTGCACAACAGAAAACCTGATGAACCGCAGATCCAGATCCTATGTACACCTTTTTATTGTGAAGGGTTTTGCTAGAATAGGTTGTTGTTAATAACAATTTATTCTGCTGTGTATTCCACCTATCTGGGCTAATTCAGGCACTAACAGAATGGGATGTTGGAAAGCCAAATTTTGTAAAGAAGGTGTTACAATGTTCAAACTGATGCTTTTAACATCTCTCCTCTAGCTCGATGTGCATGAAACAGCATGCAGTGCAGAACAATACATTGTGAGATCATTTAGGTTGCAAAGACAAGCACTTAAAACCTAAAAAATTCCTGTTAAGACCATAATCTTTATTCACCCCCTTATGTGCATGTACTGTGAGATAGTCTGTAATTAATGGTCACATACTATATATTCATGAGACCTCTGCCTCCTTCAGAGAGTGGGCCCCCGCAGCACACACTAAGAAACAGAGCTTCGAGCACTTCTTTTCTCCTTGATGCTCAACGGGTGGCAGAAGGACTTTTATTCTGCATGATAAACTTGATTTCTGAAGACTAAATTATTAATTTCCTCTTAGGCCTTTCTGTAAGCCTCTCTGTTACATATATCTGTACCAAGAACTAATGCATTTATTTTCAATAACAGCTTTGTGAAATGAAAGGCAATTAATCTTCAACTTACAAGGCTAAATGTATCCTCTCATTTTGGCTGCACGAACCAGAAACACTTTGGATCTTATTTTTCAGGGTATACACATTACATGTAGCATTTGTAATTAAAAAGTGACATTTCTATCTGCTTCATTTGCTCTAACGGACACTTGGTATTTCCACAGGTAGACCATGAATCAGAAGTCAAGCTGTCAAATAAAAGGAGGGAACATATAAATGCTGGCAGTCCTTGAAAACCCAAGTTTTCTGATTAAGCAGCATCACACAGGACCTCTGAGAAGAAGAAAGTCAGAACTTGCATCTCCAGGGCAGCGTCCAATTTCCTAAATGGCCAGCTCTCCCCTCCTCCCTACAACACCACGTCTTAGCACAAACATCCAATTTCTAGCACAGCTCAAGCAAGAATGCTGCCATCCCCTGATTAAACTCTGATTCACATGTAAATCAAGTCCAGCCTGTGCCCTGAATAAGTCAAATATATTATGGAAAAGTAGCACACAACTCCATCACCAGACCTCCGCATCTGAGAATACACACACCTTATTTCTGGCACTCCTTAATCTTTAGGCATAACTGTCCTCAGTCTTGCTCCTGGGAATGTCTGTGTGCTTAGTAACACTATCACAACTGAAAAATATGAAGTCCCATGCTACTGAAATACTAGCCAGCATTAGCAGTGTTACCATTTGTAGATGTACACAGATGCACGTGCACATGAGCACTGTTGAAATACAGAACACACCTCTGATGAGGCGGTTGAAAAAAAAAACTGACAGAAAGGGAATTACAAATCTGTATGGCATGAGCTTGTATTTTTTAAGAGTCGCCCAAGGCTTTAATCTCGCATATTCAGATAGTGGGGTCACATTACAGAAGTTAAATTCTTTTGATTCCTCAGATGATCTATTGCTCATTGCAATCTAGGTATACATTGGCGAAGACAACATCCCTAACTGACCACTTGTTACATCCATAGAAAGGGGTCTTCTTGATCCAAACAGCAGCAAAATTGACCATTCTTATCATTAGCAATGGTATATACACCCTGTATAAGTCTCACAGACTTTCTAGTTTAGGCTTCTCCTATTCATATGCTTGGCAGAAAGCAAATCTCTTGAAGTTCCTCTGTGTGTCTCAGTATTTCTGAACTCACAAGCAAATATCACCCACCAGCAAGCACTGTACATAATGCCAGTTTGTTGCCTGCCTTCCAAACCAGCTCCTGGACTAAAGGATCATTTATTGATATCTCCTCAACCCTTTTGGCAGTCAGTTTCATCTTACCTCTTCTTCAAGGCTAATCCTTGCCACCACACTATTTCCCCACACCTCTTCCTCTAGCCCCATTCCACCCAGACTGTCCCCGTCCTGTTCCTCTAATCGGACTTTTGATGGATCCACCTCCAGGCAGTGCTTTGTGTTTTGTAGAGAGCCCAGCAGCAAGCCTGCTTAGGTTCACACCCTTCCTGAATTCACACACCTTCCCTCTTCCTGGCAGCAGCACACGGCAGGCAGCGTGCGGTGTAGCACAACACAAGATTTCCAGTCAGGGCACCTGGGGACTCATGGAGAGGCTGCCACAGCGGGCAAACGTGTCAACAAAAGGCAGGAGCATGTGAGCCAAGGACACGCTTCACTTGCTGCGGTCGATACCAGAGGATGGGTTCAGCAGAGATTGGTGACGGGCCTCAGTGCTGGCGGCCGTGTCCATTCCCTGCCTCTGATTACCCGGCAGCATTAATGCCAGTTAGCGCAGATCGTTACTGCCGCCAGCCCCAGCCTCCATAGCCACAAGAGTACCCAGCTCCCCTCCAGAGCCTGTAACTCTGCGTGCGGAAACGCAGGAGTTGGGCAAAATGCATCTTCACGCATGCTGCCGGATTGGAAGAGGATGAGTTTAATGCATTTTACAGGTTTTCTAAACGGAATTTCTGAAAGGAACTGCATAACAAGTGCTTTGCTAAACAAATATGCAGCACTCCTGCAAGTTTTGCAAATCTGCCTCTCACAGCAAACACTGGAGGAGCAAGAAGCATCAACACCACACGGAGGGGCTGTGGTCCAGAAACTGAAGAGAGAACAGACACTTGCAGGGTATTTCTGGCTCAGCTGCTGATTTTCTTCAGGTAAAACATATTGAAATTCTGTAAAAATGCATGGAACGATACATCCTCTGTGGTTTTGACAAGCACTCCGATGACTTTAGAAGACAAACACGTCTACAACAGAAAGAGTCATCTGACAGCAGATGTGTCATTATATTAATGCACACAGACAAAAATGGTGACTAAGGTTCCATGCACCTACAACCATGAAGACTGACTTTTTTAGCACAAACCTCCACTTGCCACCATCCTCCTTTTTTCCCCTAGCAAGCAAGGGGAAGAGAATATGCTTTCCCCTGTGTCCAACAACATCCAGATCACAGTACTTACTGTAACAAACACAGTATAATAAACTGTCTAAATTTCTTTGCTCTCTTTACTTTGCCTACTTTCTCATAAATAGTCTGAGCTTCCATGAAACTGTACTATTTAGAATATTATTAGACAAATTGTTTCACTGACACTGAATAACAAAACAGAGCTTTTTTTTTTTCTCCCCCCCTAAGAGAAGCTGTCCTTGGATTTGTTTGCTCTTTGCTAGCTTTCTTGACAGGACTTGCACTGATTGACACTCTGTCCTGGGACTCTGGTCTTGTCAACTAGGTGATCTCCAGAGGTCCCTTCCAACTTCAATTTTCTGTGACTCTGTGTAAACAAATCCAATTAACATACTATGCTGTAGAATATTAATGAGGACTATTTTACATGTAATTAACAATTAAACGCATGCTAGCAACCTGCTAAATGAACCGATCCCTTTTACACAAAAGCATAACTATCATTTACCACCAGTACTCTCCTAGCTTTTACATAAAAAATGTCTTCATACATCATGAAAACACAGCAATTTCCTTATACCTTTCAAAATGATACCATTCTTCTTACAAGTCTCTGCTAAATAATCACTGACCAGAACAAAAAGGCAGTGGAGCAATGCAGAAACCTCTGAAAAATGTCCTATCAGGCTTAAGTTGTTCAGTTCCCTGTAGACAGCTGTTCATTGCAGGGAGTTTGATACTGTCTCTCCTGTGGTGGGCCCAGCAAAGACTGAAATACTCAATTCTGCAAAATCTCTGATGGATGAAGATCCATCAGAGTGTGCCATTTTGAAAGAGTCTCAAGAACAAAACAGTTGGGGTACAGAGCTATTGTGAAGTACAACAAATAGATAAATCAGCTCACTTCTAATTGACCCAGCATTCAATCCAGATGAAAATGAGTTCTTGCAGCTTTACCACCTCTATGAAATTATATTTCTACAGAAGCCTGCTGTAACAAGAGTCTTAAAATGCATCAGAGTAAATTATAATTAGGGATTTCTTATCCTTTTCACAGGCTTACTGACTAAAATCCAACTAAGTCAAAGAAAGGCTTCCATTGACTTAGGAGGCTTTGGAGAATCTTCCCATAATTTTCACTTCTGCTAATAGTAGCCGTGTTTGCAAAGGGAAAACGAGAAGCTAATTTTCTACCAATGAGAAGACTTCCTGAATGTTCCATTACAAGGGCTTTCACGGGGCTTAGCATGAGCAAAATCGTCACAACAGCGCAAACTTACTGCTGCAGATGGGTTTATATCAAACTGTTGTTTCTACCAGAGAACTTCTCTGAATAATTCCTCCGAGCCACTGCAGATGAATGGAAGGGTGGCTTACAACTTCCAAACCCAGAACAAAATGTTTCTACTTAAGCAAAAGCATTGTGTGAATCCACTCAAGAACACGAACAACGTGTGTGGGAAAGTCTTGGTGACAGATCTCTTTCCCAGTCATTAATGACACAGGAGCTCATCTAGATGAATTAAAGCTCATCTGAAAGCAGCTACGTCAAGTACTACCAGTGCATAGCCAGTCACTCACGTGGTATACAGAATCTGCCCAGAATAGCTGACTTACGGTAAATGTTTCTTAACACACACACACACATGCACACGTTGCTTGAGCCTATTTAGCCTAAACATCAGTGCAAGTACACCTACATGCACTTCAGTGACCTCAGGGCTAGTGTCTTGTGGCTTAATTCTTCAGTACAAAACCAGCAAGACCTAAAATATTTTTGCAAACTAAATTAAATTAAATTAACCATTTTTACCATGACAACAATTTCTCCTAACTGCAACAGACTCCATGGCCCATCACTGTGACAGCTCATTAGGCTCTAGCAACAATGCTCTGTTTCTGCAGGATTAGGATGCATTTCTGAGCTGTGAATGTATGCAAGTCGTTTTATTTTAGTCTTTAAGTCAATAATAAAATAAAATATATATATACCTCAGACACACACAGTGTTGAGGACAGTAATCAGAATTAAAAATTATTAAATGCATGTATCTTCAGGCTACATGCATTCTTCTAGCCTTATGCTTTTTGAAAGAACACTCAGAGCCTTAAGCTCTTTAAAAAATAACTGTTCTAGACATTTCTTATACTCTCCATAAGTATGAAAGCAGTCTACATGAATTTTGTCATACAATAGGTATGATGGCACTTTGGTCAACTCATAAGAAAACCCTAATTTACAGGGATATCTACAGAGGGAACATTAAGACTAGATACAAGGAAGAATTGTTTACAGCAAGGGTGGTGAGAGGCTGTAGATGCCCCGTCCCTGGAAACATTCAAGCTCAGGCTGGACAGGGCTCTAAGCAACCTGTCTAATTGAAGATGTCCCTGCTCACTGCAGGAGGGTTGGACTAGATGACCTTTAAAGGTCCTTTCCAACCCAAGCCATTCTATGATTCTACGATATTCTGTAGCAGCTAGCATAGAATACTGAGCTATCAATCACACGGAGGTGGAGAAGAGACCATGGGGCGCTTAAAATATATTTCCACATCTGGGGACAACATTTCCTATGAGGTCTACGGCTCTTCCCTCAATAGTCAAAAACTCTAGAAACTACACAAACCACTTACTCTGGTGGAAAGGGAGAGCCCTTGTAGTCAGATACATTTAAATCTTGCCTCAACTTTTACTCTGAATTGTGCTCAAATCATTTAATACATTTAGCAAAAACGAACTCTAACAACTCCCAATAATGAGAGTGTTGTATAAATAACAAATGCTAACAATCTGTTGCATTAAGCAATCTGCTGTGTTGGTTCAGGGTTTTTTATGGAGGCTTTGCTCAGTTTATTCCTGCTGCAAGGGTAAATGTCTCTCTACAAAAGCTGGCAGTGGGAAGCTAGATGGGAAGATCACATTTGGTGCACAAACTGCTGTGTGGCAAAAGTGGAATAACTCCAGGGTTACCACTGTTCTCAGTACTATAAGAGCATTTTTCCAGTGTTAAAGTAAAGGGTTTCTTTCCAGTAATCTTTTACCATTATCACACATCAGAAAGCTATCAATGGTCTCTTAACAAATCCGTATTTTGCAAGTACATAAACGAGCAGATGGAAAACTCTTCTGTAAACGTACAGAAGAGGAACTTCATTGGGAACTTCAGCCAAAGTCCCCAACTCTGCAGAGCAGGGTCCCTGTACTTCTCAGAAATCCCCACAGAACATGACACCAGCTGCCAGTCGCCACAGGCACGGCTGAATGGGGGCTGTGTGCTTGGGAGGTCTCACGTACTGCGACCAGAGTGGTTGAAAACAAAAGAAGTTTTCAGTGGGTATGAAATAACTGTGACACTAAAAATGCTCGATTTACACTTGATGATGATCCATTTTACTGAGGTCACTTTTCTTAATGCAATAGTCACAGATTTCCAAGCACCAAGACTTCATGAGAGGCAGGTCATAGCAAATTAATATTTTTAACCCAAGAGGTTTCACTGTTTGTTTTCAATCCACTTGGCCAACCAAGTACAAGAGAAACCAATAAATGTGCCAAGACATCCCAAGATGTAAGATGCAAAACACAGCTATTTTTTGTATTTTTCATATGATTAAAGTCTTTACATATGTATAACACTCCAAATACTTGACTATAGTTATTAATATGGATCTCTATCTATTTTATCATAATTTTAAAGGAAAGCTTTTTGCATTTGGCCTCTGGTTTGTATTTCTGCAGGTTAATGCATTAACAGCTGCCTACAAAGGCATCTCCTCCCTTTGCCAACTCAAGATTTTTCCACGCAGTACATTCCCAAGTACACTCTATGTATGGTTTGGTTTTGAATAACTCAAGCAAGAAAACAGAGAGCAGCAGCAGTGCAGAGACACAAAAATTAAAAGAAGCTTAAACAGCTGCAAGGGAGGGGGCATGTTAGATCAATAGAGTGTGATTAACTGTTTGGTCCCCAGCCAGACACCTCTTACTCTTGCAAAAGAGCCATAAAACTCTGGATTACAAGAAGTGACCAGAATTGGTTTGTTCATCTCTTCACCACTCATACAAACAATGTCCTGGAGCAGCACCCATTACCACAGGGGGAAAGTGTCACCTACTGACAGCTTCTTGAAGCCCTTCAGCGTGCTGCCCATGTGCTTCTCTGAAAAATCCCGTTTACATCACGACGTTGCACTAGATCACATCCCAAAACAGCAGAAATGCAGAACACCACTGTGCATTTTTGCAAACCTCTAATGAACCACACTTTGCTGTGCCAGGTTTCATATGAAGGCTAAATGTACATTAAAGGATTTAATTTTCTTCCAGAAACCAACAGCTTTAAATTACAATGTAAAACACAAGATGTGACAACTGACTTCACTTCAATGCCTGAACCACTCCTCTGGGAAGAAGGCACATGGGATATGAACTAGCAACAGTCAGTGGATAAACTGCCATACTTGTATGTACAGTTCAAATTTCTTATATCACACATAAAATAAAAACCCGTAACCCGCTGAACAGGCACTGATTGATCCACATAGGAGTGCATATGCCAAGGGGGGAGCCCACTGTAGGATCAAAGTTATGACTACTAATCTGTTTCCTCTTCTTTCTTTTTCCCACTAAAAGCACATTAAGAAAGAATTAAGTTTGTGGGATTTTTAAAATTAGCAGGTAAATTATTCAAAGGTGAAGATGCATCTTCAGGTAGCTACAAAGTAGGAATGCCTGTCTGAGCTACTGTAACTGGCACTACATATTTTTGTCCTAGTTTAAAACTACACTGCGCCAGGCGTTCAGGAAAAGCCAGCCCGCAGTTATCACCTGATGAGGATCTGTTGAGGAAGTCAAAGGAATTGTGGTGACTAAAGCTTGATGAGGACCTGTACTTTAAAGTGCTCCAACAGTAGAAGGAATCCAGTAATTAGGACAGTATCTTTCTATGCAATTTCTTTCCTCTGTCAGACACATTTGGTCATTTACGAAACACGTGGAGATATACTCTTCGAGGGATTTTCTTCCGTCCAGGGGTGGTAACATCACTGACTAAAATTTGTCCAAGCTGTTCTAGGAGGCTGAATAGTTTTCTTTGAAAGACCAGGCTAATTACTATAATCCCCTGCAATGGTACTGATGTGGCAAAATCTCAAGAGACTGGAACTGGTGACAGAGTGACAATAGGCTTACGGACAAAGTCTCTTTATATTGATAAACTGGGTGCACTCAGTACCAGCAGCTGTAACTGATGTTTATTCCCTTTGTCTATGTTTTGTCTTATATTCAGATAGTACGAATACCAGTAGCAATACAATAAATTGCTAACCAAGATGTTCAAAACATAGGTACAAAATATCTTGAAGGTAAGATCTTTGCTTTAAAAAAACCCAAAAATTGGCAATCTGGTCATCTGACCTGAGCATATCAGCAATTGGTACCACTGTCCTAGAACTAAGAAAAGAAACTCCCCAAAGCATCATTGAGCCTGAATTCAGAAATTATATTCTTCAGCTCTCAGGTTCCTATGTACGATGCCTTCCTACAGTATTAGCACAATCTTCCCTTGCAGAAAGTAAGCCCTGATATTTTTATATTACCTCCCCAAGACCCAGTTCTAAATTTATACCCAGACACAGGAAAGACACCAGTTGCATTTAACAACCTGCAGCCTTTTGACATTCAGGTGCCTACACACCAGCACTTAGTCCCAGGGAAAGGTGACCCACGGAACTAGAGAGGAGCATTCACAGCCACGAGCAGCAGGATGCAACTCACCGTTCAGGGAAATGCTGCAAAGAGACCTCCTTGAGGCAAGACAGTCAGCTGTAACCATTACCATCTCAATTTTTAAGTGACCTCACTACTGGAACACAAAGAATAGACCCGAGCACCAAGTTTCGATAACAGCAGAGAAGGATGAGTTCCTGATGGGTGAGCCAACATTTTGATACACAGAAAAATACAAAAAAAAAGCTACTAAACAGTCAAACTGTAAGGATATTGACCTACCTATGAAGCATTTTTGCCCTTTGAAATCTCAAGTACATGGGAACAGTCACACTTCTGCAAGACCTGCTATATCCTATTGTCCACTTGGCCTCCCAGGCAGCTGTAAAGCTGGTTTAATGACACCTGCATGGCTCAGCAGAACTGGAACTGGCAAACGGCTTCCTGCTGACTGGATCTCAGTAAAAATTGGATGACATTCACAGAATTACGCAGAGGACTTCAACAACAATGAAGCAGCCCTGACATAAAGGTAAAAATTATCATATAGAACACCAACATGAGTTTGTTAATAACAAACCATGTCCAAAAAAATTTGAAATTTTATCATTTTTATAAGACCTTTCAAATGGACCTTCATATGCAAACTGGGGTAGAATAGATGGAGACAAAATTACAAAAATAGGGCTGTTTGCTACTAGAGAAAATAGGTCTTTGCTACACATCTCTGGCCTGTGAATGATGCAGATGAGACACTGGAGTGAACAAAACTGTCCTCTGCCTTGTACACGGCTCTTACGTACGGAAATTCTGAACCTTCAAAGAGTAAGCTGAAGCTTTTTTTGGCATATAAAGAATATAGGGCTATACTGTTCCTCCAAATTTTTTGAAAGTGGCTGGAACTCCTGAGCAGCAGCAGCAGCAATGGAAGATAACACTCAGAAAGTGCATATTGTACCAGGCACTTGGAATATGACTTTGTAATACTGGACAGGGATTCCCTGTGTAATTTGTGAGCACAAATTCAAAGCTGAACAGGGCCAGTGTCAGAAACACAGAGGAAAGTCTCCACAAATACTACAAGTTTGCTAAAATTTTAGCAGCTTTGAAGGTAAAACATAGGCGGGGAGCTCCATCAGTTGTCTACCTTAGCCATTTCTCCATTGCTGGTTTAAGCTTCAAAAACCAGAATCAGACAAAATCAGACAAAAAAGTTTCTTTAAAACAACCACACATCAATCAATATTTCTACTGATCTCGGTGGAGCTTTTCTGATTTTCTGCCAGTACAGATGACACAGAAATATGGCTCTACACTGACACTCTTCCTCATGATATAGATTTCATATATTCTGCTGCTCTAATTGGTAGTGTTTATGCAGTCATCTATTAATTTTATATGTTGATATTTCCAACACAAATACAGAACATACATATCTCCTTACCCCATTTGTCTCTTCAAAGGCATTGACTAATTTTACATAAAAAGACTTCCTCTGAAAATAATCAGAGGAAAACAAATTCTAAGCCTGCTGCAGATATGCTAATGCCAGTGTACATCTTAATGATGAAGATTTGCCTTTGATTTGGACACTTGTTTCAAGAAAATTAACATACAACACAGGAATTATCATAGATAAGACAAAGGATGAAATTAATTTTAACATTTGTCTTTTTTTTTTTTCTCCTTTATTTCCCATCAGAACATCAAAAGTTCTGTGGTACGTGGATTGCAAAATGGGGGCTGGTGTCTTTCATACAGCAGCTATCATTTTCTGTCCGGTGAATTTTGGTACCATCTAAAGGGGCTACAGTCCCACAGCACAAATACTGGTGATCACTTTGTTAACATACTCAGGTTCCTTTGTTGACAAACAGAGGGTGTAACAAAGTCAGCTGCAGAGGTTCATTAGTTTGCAATGAGCTACTGTTTTAGAAAGTCTAATGACATAGTGGTTCTTCCTTTTCCAAAAAAATTAGGTTTAAACTATTCTTGAGACAAATTATACAAATCCATTTGTTTCTTGCCAAGTACAGAATTCTGTTCACATTATTAAAATATGATTTATCTAAGTAAGCCATGCAGCTGATAATGTTCATGCAAAAACTGCAGCAGAGAGAAATGCTTCTTTCAAAGCTGAAACGCCTCCGCCAGCCCCCCTCAGGCAGTGGGTAGCACCCCAGGATCCAGCATCGCCCACGGATCCAGCACTGCCCACGAAGCAGCTCACAGAGATGCAGGAAAGGAACAGCTGCTGCGGAATCTGTAGGAGAGGGACTGAAAGACTCGATGGCCCAGTGTGGGCAAGAGCACAGTTTATTTGATGTTTTGCCAATGTTCCTGTTAAGGAATACAAACAAACCAACAAAGAACAAGTCCTCCCACACGCCTCTGCCTGGGCACGGCAGAGCTCCTCCTCGCTAGGGCATGCACTGGCTGCCTTCACTGAAGGAGAGCGTCTTCAGCTCCAATCAAGTCCAATAAAACCTGTGCAAATACTAGTTAGAGGACAGTAACTAAATTCATTTGCAAGCATCCCTCCACTCCTCATACGAAAATAACCAAAATCAGCATGTTCATACCTCACTATGAAAGCCATTATCAAAGACGAGAGTATGTCTCCAAGACACATTTCAAAAACACCATCACTCATGCTAGAGTGGCATAGCAAAATCACTTAAATATCATTTTACAAAGAGAATGAAAGGATTGCAGCCTGGAATTTAAGAAAGGTCTCTGTGACATGGGTGTGATTAGCAGGTTACCCTTACTTAATACTCTCAGCATCTTCAACAGTACGTTTCTGAGGTGACTTACACACATAAATGCATACCCATTGAGCTACCAGGGAATATTTAAATAAATGTAGCTACACTGAGACAAACCCTTCTGAAAACTCTCTTAGGGCTTTTAAAGACTAATTTTTTAAAAAATATAAACCATGACAATTAAATATGTATAGGGTTTCAAATTAATACAGAAATACAGACTAGATGACAAGAAGCTGAAAAGTCACGCCTAAACTACTCTGAACAATAACAACTTGCTAGCTGCAGTATAGAAATACAGAAAACTAGGGACCTCAAGAGAGAATTAGATACATTTCAAACCATCTACTCATTAAATACCAAAAGAAACAAAATATCATGCTGTTTTATAGCCTTTGTCTTTTTTAAAGCAGCAGTCCACATTAATTCAAATGCTATTTGCCCTGTTTAGCGTATCATCAAAAAAACCACTACCTGACTTGACTAAGCACTACTGAAATTATATCGCTTACTACGGAGGAACTGAAATTCTAGAGCTGCCCCAGACAGAGTCACTTCTTCTCAACAGAAGGAGAAAGGTATTTTAAAAAAATAGCAAACAGTATTATTCTGAATTGTATGAGTCCAAACAACTTGAAAAGAAATATCAACTGCAGAAAAACATGCACTTGGATCAACACAGACAATATGATGCCTCTTTTCTGGGGAGATTTTCTGGAGCTGGCCTGGACTGGCCTGGGCAGGCACAGGGAAGCAGAGAACAGAGCAAGAGCCACCAGCATCACAACAGCCCCAAGTGCCACACGGCAGGGACATGTTTTAGGACTCTTCCCAAACGAACCCGGCTTCATTTAATTTTTCTATTCACCCCAGTTTTTCCTTCTGCATATCAAAATCCAAAGTAAAGCACTCAATAGAAAGACTGAGTGCCTGTGTGATTAAAAAAATAATTTAAAAGACAGACTTTCCACAATTACAACGATTGGAACTAAACTTTTTAGGCCTGTGAAGACTGGGTTTTGCAAATTTGTGACAGAAATACAAGTACTCCGTTAAAATACTTCTGAACAGGCTTTTTGCAAAGAGAAGCAGGACTGTTAAGGGGTGGTTGTGCCTAGAAAACGACCGGTGCAATAGGAATGTACTTCAAATGCTATTAGTGTATCTTGACACTAAAAAAAAACCCTGGAGGGAAAAAGTACAGGCAACTTCGACTCTCAGAATGAAAAAAAATCTCTTACTGGAGGATTTCTGATAGACTGAATGAAATAAAAACAAAACAAAACACACTGGCAAGTATATCCTGTTAAGGAAAAATATTGGCGAAGGTAGGAAAGGAAGACGACCTCAATTGTATTGGGTTATGACACGGATTAAGGCCTTTATCTCAAGTGGTTGACCTATAAAGATATTTCCTTTGATGCTATCCAGACTCAACAGACATGAATGAATTAGGTCTCCTGATAAACCTGAGAAAAAAAAAAAGCAAGCACTCTATTGCCTATGGTGGCTACTCACAGCCATGACAAAAAGAGCCACAGGTCCTCCTAGGCAGAGAGATCTGCTCTAATCTATCTGTTCCCAGAAGATTTCCGACTTCAAGCTCACAGGGTGTCTGGTCCTTGGGTCCAGCCTCCTGCTATTGCAAACAACATGTCATCAACTCCTAGCCATACCTTTATTTAACTTCATAGTGAAATAGTAAACTTATTTACCCCTACTCTCCTACCAGAGTTTCCTCCAAAAGCTCATTACTCAAATGGTTTCAGTGGACCTCCAAGCCTAAGTTTAATCACAGCAAATATAATATGTCCATTTACTATCTGGGTCAACATTTTCATCTCTTATGAAACAGGCTCCTTCTCCCAAGCCTCTTCAATGGCCTTTTCTGCCCTGTTCCAATTTGAGGTCACCTCTGTAAAGTCTGGGTCATCAAATTTTGCATATTATTACAGATGAGATGTCAGCAGTGTTCTGTACAACAGCATTGACGTTCACCTTTTCCACTGAAAAGACTATACTTGATGTTATAATAGAATTACCTTTCTACGGCTCTACTAAATTTGTTGCTCATTTTTATCCTGCAATCAACTATCACATTAAGGTCCTTCTTGCCTTTGACTTCCAAAACATTAAGATCCAAGACTGCAGCAGAAAATTTTATTAGGCTATAACTGCACAATCTGATATTTCCTACTAGTACCTTTCATCCCTTTTCTATAACATCTCTAGTACTATTCCCTCTTCCTGTGTTCCACCCTTCTCAGCCCTGCAGATTTCATCAGCAAGTTACTGTTTCTAGTATAAAAATGAAATTATTTCCAAAATCAAACTCCAAGGAGGTCATCAGTCTTCTTGTTCAGCCTTGTCTGTCAGATTCCCTTCAAATGCAACTCACCAGGAGCTCTGCTTCAGACAAGTCCTTATTGCCAAGATGACAAGTGACTCCTACCCAGACTCAGCAAAAATGTTAAGACTGAACGTGAGAGCCCCAATGTTTTAGTGCTTTACCTGTATGAACAGTCAAAGGGATTACTGACAGAGCTGGTTGGGAATTTCTGCATCAAAGAAGTCTCATTTATATTGATTTCTATGCAAATAATGGCAATCTTGCTCATTTCCTATCTCCTATGGTTCAGCCCAGATGCCTACTGTTCCTGTCTTCAGGCTACTGTCTTTTGGCTGCCTAGAGTCCCAGGAATTTTGATTTCCCAACCCAGAGGTCAACTCAGACATGGTTCCTGCTCCCTTTCAGTCACTGCCAAAAGGAAACAAGAGCTTTGAGGTCCCAGATTCTGAAAATTTCCTGCAGAGAACATGGATTTTAAATTTCTTCTTTATATTCTAAATCAAAATGAGATCTTTTTTGAATGCGTAATGCAACAGAACATAAATTCTGATAATTAGCCAGAAGAATACAGCTGTAAATTTCACTCACAGACTATCCCTGTGACACCACAGCACTGAATGAGAGGTGGTGTCACCTGTGACAGCCTGCAACTTTTTTTCTGTTCCATTTGCACTAAGTGTTTAGGATAATAAAAGACATTTCTTCAAAATATTTGTAGCTGGAGGCACTGGCCTAGTAGCTGTGAGAGCTCTGCAATTTGTCCTGCATAGAAAGTTAACTCTGAAGCCTTGAAAAGGTGAGGGAAACCGCACATACATTTTTAATCTCATATTTGCTCATGTCCCTGAAACCCAAGAACTCTTTCATTCCCTGCTGGAAGCTCACTGCTTTCTCTGAACAGTTGATATACATGCCAACAGGGAGATGAGCAATTAAGCCTTTTTACCAAAATATGTTTGAAAACCAATCCACAACTTAGTATTCTCACTGGGAAAGCAAGGGCTCTGCTTCATATTAGATCAATGCCTGATTTTAGAGACCGAGCGAAACTTTAGGTAACAAAAGCCATTGTGCTGTTCTGTGTCCTTGGCACTTTCCAGTTGTTAATGTAACTATTGCAAAATGGAAAGCACCTGCATCTTGTTTGAAGAGGAAATCTGTAATGTTACAGTGTTGCCAGAGACACATCCATTACACAAATGGAACGACTTAATACTGCTAATGGTTTTACTGGTGTTTCTGTATGTATCAAGATCACTAAAAACAATTAAGCACAGTGTCTATATGTCATGTCTGAGTTTCGTATACTCAGAATTACTGCCGAATTCCTCACAACTAGCGTGCTTTACATGAACGACATAAAATTTCATGATCTGTTTAAAAATGCATACATCAACACATATATTAAATATGCAGAAATTATCAGAGCTCTAATGTTTATAAAGATCATCCTATAAAAGACTCGGGCAGAGGTGGGGGAAGGGAACCTCTTCCACTAGAGCCTGTGAAGGTGAGCAGGGAAGCTGCTGCAGGGTGGTGAAGCTGCCGCTCATTAATCTTGTTCATGCAGCTGCCGATGCCAGACCGCTCCCACCTGCTGCCATGCTGCTCTCTGGAAGCCCAGCACCTGCACAGGGAGAACCACGCGACTGGCACAAGGACAAAAGCCTGAATCAACTCCAACCCTCAACTCTGGGGTCTAGTCAAGTGAGACAGAGATTTTAGGCATATTCTTTAAAAATACCAAGAGAAGAGATGAAGGAAGGGGATGCCAAATCCTATTTTCGAAGTGACGCCTGAAAGAACAGAGAGTTGCTCACAAAAACCCCACATTTTTTAGAAACAAAATCCAATTCTCTTCCAAGGCATGTTCTTTTTTGGATTTCAAGTTATTTTCCCAAAAACCTTTTCAGATTTTTTTTTTCTTCTCTAGGTGTCCATTTTATTTCACTGAAATTACATTACTTGCCAGCAATCCGATTGTGAAACCTCTGCAGTTAGTAACTTCCCAGAGGCTTCTTCATTTAAAATAGCTGAAGAAATATTTCTTTATTCGAGCAGACAAACAACATTGAAGGCATTTAACAACCTAAGAAAAAAAATTCACTGAGCACTATATGGAGTGACATGTTGCATGGCTGGAGTGGACAAAGGTCTTCAGCAATCATTTGAACCTAGTTTGTGGCCAGACCTGAAGATTAATGTCAACTGTAACAGATGCTGAATGAGGTCAACGTAAAGAAAGTACATTTGTTTCACCTCTGTTCTGAAATGTTTTGAGAGACAAAATATAATTAAAACGCAATATTAAAATTCTCTTGAGCAATACTTATGAATAACAGAATAAATATTTATAGTTGTATTTATGAGACCAAAAAATGAAGCAACACTTTAAAGAAGAAATTTGAAAGAGGGAAGGGATCATGCTCTGACATTTTCTGCTGCGGTCTTGAGAGTTTTTGAAACACACGGAAAGGTATACTCTTTCTGCTGCTCTGAAAGACAGTACACGAAGTTCAGGCATACAAGTAAAATTTGTAGATAGCAGCATCCTCTCCAGAATAAGAATTTACTAATTTGTAAGGAATGTTATTGGTACATTAATTCATTTGCCTAAGAGAACTTTTCATTCCTTACAATCACACTGGATACCACTATCCCCCAGGTTTTCCACATCTGGAATATAGTTCTTCTGTACCAGAACCTCACTCTGCAAATGCCCCCGGGGCAGCTCTAAGGCTTGTCCTCTCCACACTCATTTAATGCCAGCTGCCCTCACCCAGCATTTGGTTGTCACCACTACTCTCAACCACAGCCTACAGGAGATTGAAATTCTGGACATGGATCGCAGGAAAACACATCAGAGCTACAATTAAAAACGTTAAGTCCCATTCTCCGGACATACAGGGCACAGAGAGCAAAGAGGCAAGGCAGGGGTTTAAAAAGGGGAGGTGGAATGGACAATAAAGGCCCTTGAAGGTGGTCCCTAGCGTGGAAGAGAGGCAGGAGAACTCACAGGACTGGTGGACGTACAACTCCCAGGCTGGAACTCAGGCAGCGTTTTAAGCACCAGTTCCCTTGCTCTGACACTTGCTCCTGAGGCTGCCCTGGGCACACCACTGCAAAGCAACTGACTGCGACGTGAGACAGTAATTCCAGTTTTATTCTATTATGAAGCACGTTAGTTGCAATAATGAAAAACGCTATTTGAGAAAATGATTGTGTGTTAATATCACCGTTATTAGAATGGCAGCCCAATCTCAGTTGAACCATGCATTACAGTAATGTAAATCACACTCTCATTTCATTTGTATTCCTACAAATCACATTTTAGGCATTAAAAAAAACACCAAATTATTATATGCTTTTCATACTGTTCCAATAAAGGTTTGTATAAGTACATAATAATGAAAAAGATCCAGAATTTTCTCCCCGATTCTCTACTCAAGCACTGAAACTGTCACACAAGAAACAGCTTCGCCTCCTCTCCCCTCCCAGTTGCTCATCTCCATTCCCTTCCCATCCTACAGGAAAGAAGATGGGAGCTCAAACTCAGATCAGGCTCTTTCTCTGGTTCCCAGGAAGGACAAGTCATGCCTGATTCAATTGGTGGCAGCACCAGCTTACGCTGCTTGCTGAACTGTGGCCTCAGTCTTGGAACAGAGAAACACAAACCCATAACCCCATCGGTTTCAGACTTATTTCTAAACAATACTACAAGTGCCACAGCTGTGTTACAGGCTTTGGAGACTGGATACCATCCCAGTCTGAAGTGTTTGGTTTTCCTCTGTATTAACTAGGGCTTCTCTTTCTGGAGATCAACTAAGCCCATTTTCTCAGAAAGTTTCAGCAAAAGGTTAACTGTTTGTTCCCTCTTTCAGAAAAAAAAAAAAAAAAAAAAAACAACCATCCCGAGAGGACAGATGGAAGAACACAAAGGTCCCAGTCAAAAGGCCGTTTACGTGAACGATCCATAAACTCTTGTCTCCAGCATCGACACCCAAGCATAAAGCTTCCCTGACTAACTCATACTCAAGTGTTTTGTAACCATAACTTTGTCAGTTCAATTACAGCAATTAAAAAGGTGGCTTTCATTAATTGTATTTACTGCTTCTGCTCAATGACTGTTTTTTTTTTTTTAAATTAAATATAACTGGTTTCCATTTGGATGAAGCTAATTTTTTGCAGAAGATATTTCCATCAGGACTTCTTTGTTCATCCACTAAAAAAAAATGGGATACCATTCATGTAACTGCTGTATAAATAGGAGCCAGGCTGCATTATTTCTGTTCAGAGGAAGCAACTGGTTTATAACAATAATTTCTAGGAAAGGCATGTTGTACATCACTATCCTAATTGCTGTCAACTATATTTCAAATGGGTCACACTCCTAAGCTTACACTGCAAGGGAATAATCTTGCATCCTAAAGTATACATTAGTGCATAATGAGCTTGTGGCAGCTGTTTTACAACTGAAAGCCATCGCCTGCTGCTTCTGTTGCTGCTGTTGCTGCGAAAAAAGCAGTAATGCTGAGGCGTGTACAAATACACAGCGTCAAATATAATTAACCACAGGTTCCCACACATTTATACCTCCAAAGACAGTCAGGGATTGCAAGCTCTGCAAGTGCCAGGGCTTCTGTGGAAAACACCTTCTGCACCATTAGAAACAGTTAATTAAAAATAAATGCAACAAAGTTAATTAAAAATAAATGCAACAACAAAAGCTGTGCTTGTTCTTCAGGTGGAGAGCACAGGGTGCAGGGGGAGGACACTTACACCTTTCCTTCCCACCTCTGAAGTGCCCCAAAGGAAGCACGTAACTCAGCACTACACTTCATCCATTTAACTTGCATTTCACACAAAATAATGCAAAACCAGCAGTCCCAATGGCTGAACGGGAGGCCGTGATCTCTAACCGGAGCAGCAAGTCTCCGGCAGGGCAGTGACCTTTAGACAAGGCACAGAACGCATTTCCCCTCTTTCTCGTTCACTTGTTTTCACAAATGCTGTAGTCATCACTCTTGTCTTCAGTACGAGTAAAACAGTTAAAGTGCAAATGGAAATGCCAGCTCATAAAGCCTCTTTCTTCAGCGTTTCAAAGCTAATGAGCATGAATCATAGATGGATTGGAAAATCTGTGCCCATTCCAGCGCTTCTGTTTTCTGATCTCCACCACGCTCTGCTCTGTTCTATAGGTACACAGCAACAAGGGAGCAGATCCTCAGCTGATGAAAGCTGGCAGGGGGCCCGCTGGCTGTCACAAACCAATCTGACATCCAGCAGAGACTATGGCCCGCTGTGCTCAGTTGCCATGCACCAGGAAAAAAACCCCACAAACAGGCTGAGATACTGCATAACAACACACATACACAACCCACACCCCGACTTTGACGCCTATCCATTCATATTTTGATTGCATCATAACAACTTATCTACCAGGACAGGTTTCTAATTATTTCATGATGAATAACTGCCCCTATTTCTTGACATTTACACATTGATATCTGCTCTCTGATATTGAAAGCTGCCAAAGGTATTAGATATTTAAAACATTTTTAAAAGAGTCTTTTGCCCACAGGAAAGCCGCACAATTTTTAATACAGTAAGAGACAAGGTTCGGAATCATATCTTCTATAGACGGGTATAAATTGTCTATAAACTTCAGCACTTCACACTTTCATTTATGTGTTTCAAAACTATCACCAACGTTCTTCACTGCCTCAACTATGTTGATACATATTTCAAACACTACCTTATAATGAAAGGCTAGCAGTGGAACAATCAGCAGATTTAATTGATTGTGAAGCTACATTGTTGCAGGAATCTCTGCATTCCAGGTGCCACTTTAAATCCATACACTCTGTTCACTCAGATTCAGTACGACAGCATACTATAAATGCATGCCACCCAAGACTAGATGAAACAAATAAAAGCAACCAATCACTGCTGAAATACTTAGCCTGTGGCAGAAGCCTAAAGTAATTTCAAATTGCAATTACTGCTGTTTACTCTCCCGTTTCCTTAGGAGCCGATCCTATTCTCCCGGGAGCACATCATTCATGGACTAAATCTCTGTGTGTGTGTGTGAGCTAAACTGAAAGGAAATATAAGTAGGTTACAAATTGTTTACCTGCATGTAACCCAACCGTAGGCTAGCTGGAAGCAGCCACAGAAAAGAAGAGGTAATATGGGTAGGCATCTACCTTTACTCCCTGAATGGCTGTGTGCTCAAGGAGCGTTCTTACTTCGGGAAGGTTTGTGGAAGCCTAATCCATGCCCACACATTTGACTTGCCATGGCAGTAAGGATAACTGCCTTTTTCTTTAAAAGGCAAAGATGTAACACTATACTTCTATCCTCCAAAATCACGCTTACAAGAGAGAAGGATTAATTTGAAAATTAATTACATTTATTTTCAACTATGAACTGTTTACAAAAAAAGTGACCGGGAGCAGGTCACTACCTCTCTCATGCCGTTTTAGAAACTACTCTGAGCAAGCCTTAAACACTGGCCCATCTCCATCTAATTTTATTTTTTTTCCCCTCCTCTATTCAGTGCTGGAGGACAATTAAATCAAGGGGAAATAAGTGAGAAAATGCAACCCATCTAGGACTAGGATAACACTGAATGAATAACAAATTTCTACTGAAAATGAAGTACAGAAATACCGAATTATTCCTACACAGTGTAGGTATAACAACAGTAAGTTCAAACTTTCAGCTCAGCAATTTCTGTCACCAAGACAAAAGCAACCCACTTAATCAGCTAGGCAAGATTTTGAAACAATTAATTCCTGCAAATAAATGAGGAAGTAAGAGCCCCTAGCCATCTTATTATTTTCTTGGCCTCCCTCTGTTCCCTGCATTTCAGAGCTCCAGGGTTCCCACTGTCTAGCCTAGATATCTCCGTGCTGCATATGTCAGTCTCAATTTGTAGAGTAGAAAACTTTCCTAGCCAGAAATGCCATCTAACGCGTCAACGTCGCATGTCCAATGGAGGCAGGGACACAGCTGCACAAAATACAGCATCTCTGAGAGGGACAGGCAGGTAAGAAAGGCATAGAACATGAGAGGCTACTGTTCCATCCCCAGACTGCTGCTCGAGGCAGCTGAATAGTCAAGCCCTGTGTACACATCTTGCTGAATGGGGACTGCCCAAAGAGATAAACAGTCCAGAATTGTCTCAATAGGTAAGATTTTAAAAAGCAAAACAAAACAAATCTGCAGAAGACCAAACAGAACGCTCACTATGGATATATTTGTAAGTATCAGACCTTCTCGCTGACTTATCTTGCTGCTAAAATCCTTCTCCCAGCTGCTCTTCCATCATACACACCCTGCAGGGTAACCATCAGGAGGGGAGGCAGACAGAGCGTTCGTGACTGCCTCCAGCATGGACCCCAGTGTCCCCAGAGAGCCAGGGCAAGCAGCTATAGGCTCCCATCTGAAAGCCTAGCTCAGCGTGTGCCGCTCCTGGCCTGCAGGAACACGTGACAAGGCTTCGAGATGTGTGAACACAGTACAATATGCGCGACACTTGACAGCCCCAGGCATCCTGCAGGGAGAAAGGGAAGCTGGCTGGGGAAAAGGGACTTGCTTTTCTGACTCAGTTGATGTTTGCCAAACATTTGTGAAAAATGAGCCAGAGCTGTGAATGATAAATTGGGAGCCCAAAATACATGGCAGGCGGATGCAGGCTCAGCATGTCATGTGGTCCTGTATAAAATTCACCACTCTTATCTAGATGATTTCCTCCTTGTTATCTTCTCAGTACTTAATCTGTGAAATACAGCACGTGCACAGATCAGCTAATACACTAAAATAACTCCATCCTTTTGAAGATTCCTGTTACTCTATTTAAAAAAAACAAAACAAGACACCATTTTTCAAAGTAATATATATAAATGTTAAAGCCCACAATGGATAAATGTAACCTTATACGTAGTTGTGTCAGTTCAAAGATTTGTTCATTGGTTATTCCATCAGTACAACAGAGCACAACAATGCTTGCAGTGACCCTGTTACACAGAACATAAAGACCTAGAACAGCCAGGCTCAGACGTGTGGCCAGTATCCTGTGCTCTCTCTGTCTTACACACTTCACGATGACAGAAAAACAACCACAACACCACCACAAAATGCTGTAGTCCAGATGTTCAGCTGTATCACCCATCATTATTTTCCCTGTCTCATTGCTGTAAGTAAATGGAAATTATTTCTCCAGAGTGTCAACCACCATGGGGCTGCCGTGAGGGAAGCACGGGGCTGATGCAATCATCAGAAGTGACGGTTGCTCTGTGGCAACTACTGACATAGAGGAGTGAGACACTTATCTCATACTGGGATGAACACACAGAATTTTTCTTTCGTTACCATTACACAAAACAACTAAAACTAGAGGGGACAGGCAAGGAAGGAGAGGAAAAAAATACATCAAAGTATTTGTAACGATGATGTTAGTTTTATACTTGGCACAAAATGTGCTGGAAGTTTTTTGACAGGAAGAAAAGGCATCAGGGACAAGCAAAACCTGCACGCAATAACGCAAGAGTATCAGTGGAGTCCCATCAGATTTATGAGAGCGCAAACCATACTGAAATGCAGTGCAGACATGCAGGAATATTGTTGGTTTGATCCTTAACAGTCTCTTTACAAACCTGTCTCTTACTTCCATGACCAAAAAAATAAGTTTTTCTTTGTCTCCCTCTATTCTGTTCTTTCCAGAGCAAATTCTAGTATCATATCGCTGCTTGTTTACTTTCATGTACATTGGCTTAACTCAACTGAAAGCAAGACAGATCCAGTTCTCTAAAACTGGTTCAGCTGAAAGGAGAATAAAACCTTCCAGACTTACAGAAGGTACATTACAAGGAAAATCAACAGTACTGAACACCAATGAGTTGGGTTAAATTATAACAGCCACTTTTTCTTTGTGAGAAAGCCTTTTAGAAATCCTAGTCCTGAATGACAGAAAAAACTGCGGTTTTCCTCATAAGCTTTTTCTGCCTGTGCAGTTTACTTTGTACCATCTGAAGGAAAAACTTTATTTTAAAACTGGAGAATGTGATCTCTCTCAGAAGAGGAAGGATACTCTGATTTCATCCCAGTTGGATCATCAAACAGTACAGCAAAGAGCACTGTTACCACAGCTATTTGTCTGTCACCAGTAATAACGGGATAGCAAGGGAAATAGCAACTCAAGAAGGCTAAGTGGGACTTTGCAAATGTGAAATGAAGACAATTTAGAGGAAACGCAACCCAGCAGATTGGAAGCACTGTTACACAAGCCCTATAACGAGTTTAGGGAGAGACAAGCACTGGCTCGAATTTTTCTTCTGGTGGCATTCAATTTGCCACTACATTTGGTAGCTGGAAGAGTGAAATAACGGGGTAAGCAAACATTTTAAGAGACTTACATAGCCACATTTACCATCAGTTAAACTGTGGTGTAATACCATTATGGCATGGAAATGACATAGGCGAAAACATGGGAACGAAAGAGACCTCCCTCAGTTGAATCCAGTCCAGCGAAATGTTAGAGAAATCACATTTCATTCATAATTAATGAATTTCTCTTGGTTATTTACCTGATTAAACCTATTAGAAGGCTGCCGGAGATCCTCATTTCCTTTTTCCCCTCAGATAGCCTTTTGCTTTAGCACGCTAAAGCCAAGCTCTTCTAGATTTTGCATAAGACAGGCTCTCTCTCCTAGCAATCCCTCTGTGTGTGTTTCATGTACTTTTGGATTCTTATTCTTGAACACGGGTGACCAATGTTGCACTTGTATTCCAAAATGGGTCTTAGTTATCTTATGCATGAAATGAACAGTCTAAAGTAATCAAAATTAATTAAAAACATTAGCTTGTACACTGTAATTACTCCATTAGCGAGTATATAACTTCCACTGGAAGTAACTTGCCTAATATATCCAATTTAATTTTTTCCCATTGACAACATTTAAAATAGGAGATGATGCTTAGGTTAGGAAAATGTCTTACGCATCTTCCTTTGAATCACCATTACAGCTTCCTCCGTGTCTTTTATAGTACGAGCCTGACTCCAAGTTCTTAATTTCTCGTAAAGAATGAGCAATACAAGTGACAAAATTCCTGAACAAACTAAGATGGATTATTTTTACACCGATCAGTCAATGGCGTGTGCTTTACAATCAGTGCAGTAAGGACCTGTGGTTTCTGGAAACCCCTTTGCCATCAGTACTTTTAGTATAAGATACAGGAATATGCTTCATTTTCTACATGATAACCAATAGTGATTGTTTTTCATCTGAAACACTCTGTAATGAAAAACACATCCTTGAGAAGCGTTATAGGAATTTGGTACTTGGACACGTCACGATACACTCAGCAAAACACAGAGGGAGGCCTCAAAAACTAATCCTTCGACACGAATGGTACATCAGCTACCAGGACAACAGGACCAGTGCACACCAAGCGCTGCTCTCACTGGTTTCCATACGGTTACACCAGCTACAGAACAAGGCTGTTCTGTTCACTCCTGCCTCCAGCAGAATACATCTTATGCTCTCTAACACTGGATCTAGATGAACAAAGAAATTTAGCAAGATTTTTTTCTCAGGAACGCAAATTTCACTGTATCCCAGTTATCACATGGAGGCGAAGTACCATAGGAAAACTGAATGTAACCCTATAGCTGGATTCACAAACCTATTAAGGCAGTCTTCTGCATCCCCGGACCATATAAAGCCATAAACATCACCAAAAGGGTTACGTTTATTTTTGGGTGGGTAGCCATTTCCGACATTTTACAAAAATTTCAGTTTTTCCCATTCTGTATTAGGATGAAGCTGAAGCTTTTTCATTTTAAAGTGCATGTGCCTAAAAAAACCCTGGGGTACTGATGAAAAATAGAGAAAATCCTACATTGCTCTCTGGCTAGGACACCCTTCTGGAATATAAAAGATCCAGCTGAATGTTGGATCCAAGATGTGTTTCCCTCCCTCTCCCAATACATAGATCAAATTCATCTAGCTCAATTAATATTTAATTATCCACACAAAGGGGATCAACTTCCACAGAACAGATAGAGGGCATATTAGATGGTGCAATGCAGCTTTGTTCTGCAAAAGTAGTTCAGGACCTGAAAACAGGCTACCTTACTTTTGATTTTGGAGCTCTTGCACATGGCACTTTCATCTTGTTCCCAAAAGAAATTGTGCCTATCCAGCCAAAATGCGCAGAGGCTGAGCTCAAGTGCTCACTTTTTGACGTAAACAACTTCAATCTGAAATTCTTGTGCTCTCAGCTATTCCAGGTGTCTCTTTCTCATTATTAAAAAAAAAAAAACAAAAACGCCACCAAAAACCACACAAAAATTTTAGGTGTTAAGAAAATTATTATTGGAATTTTAAAAGGAATATTAAAGCCTGGAGCTGTATTTCTTCATGAAGTCACTAAGGGCAAAGATTCAGGAGAGCTAATCCAATACCAGACCTGAGGCACCAACATTTACTGCATCCAAACTGAGTGATTAAGAATATTTTTTTTACATTTGTCAATTGAAAATAACCAATTAATATTTTCTAATTGTAAAAGACAACTTTAAAAATATACCCAAACATTTATTACAGTTTTGAGAAACAAAGATACACCAGCTGTTGGAAGACTCCAAATATGGACACTCCATGTAAGAGCTGCTTTTCAAGCATTCATGTGGCAGCAGAGTGGCATATACTTGTGTCTCAACCTTGAAAGGCTCTGGGCCACTTTGTTTAGAAAACAAAGGCAAAACAAGAATCCACATAGATGTGGACAAAAAAGAAGAGATGGAAATATCCACTTTGATTCCTTAGATTTTCAAAGCCTCTCTCCTAGTCTAATGTTGTTACCAGGTTATCTAACAGTCAAATGAAAACACTTAGTAAGCATTTGATCATTTGATTTTTGCTTCCTCACATGGATTCACATACCCACACAAATAAACCTTTCAAATCCAGAGGTAAAATGAAGCAGATATTCCCTCTACTGCTTGGTTGTGCTCAAATGTAAGGCCAACATGCTATATAAAATCCCCCACTGTGTGGAGATCCAGGCAATATTCCAAGCACAGTGGGGTGGGGTGATGATGTTTTTGTTCAATTTCTTGCTTAGGCTGGATTATCTCATGTCCTTATGGGTATACGTATAGAATCTTCCCTCTAACAGTGTCACCTACAGCAAAACAGGTTTTCTTCACCAGGTCAAAACCCTTGCAAAGGTCCCTGATTAAGTGTATGTTTGCAACGCCATACATCGTTTCCATTTGTAGCAATTTGTTCTACTTACAATACAATGTTGGTTAAAATGCAAATTCTATGCAAAATGAAGGACTGAAGAATTCATCAGTGATTATACATTGTATAGATTAAATTCTTCCTTATATTGAAGTCATTTCTCACTCTGCAAGTAGTCCCACACATTTCAGTGGGGTAACTCACGTAATACCAATTAAGATTAAAAAATGGAGGAAGGGAATAACTGTAAATTAATTTATGTCATAAATATGCACAACCACAGACATCTTTCCTCTTAAAGGGGAAAGAAAAAACAAACAGAAATAAATACTTGCCTACAATTAAAGCCATTAAAAATAAATTACCTCAAGCAGGGGGTTGAAGCGGTGGGCACGCTATACCTTGCAAATTAACCATTTATGAAAGAGAGACTGAACACACAGAGAAAGTACCCTGGAAACTGGGTGTGGCTGGACAATTCACATTTTTACACAATTATTTTTCATTAGCATCATTGAATTACCACAGATGGTACAAAAGCCTGCAACGTATCTCTCTGTAATTGCTTATAATCCAATCTAAGAAACACCTCTGGAAAACTAAACTGATAGTTTATAAACCCACATCTGTATCCCTTGAAGAAAAAGGAACAGAAGCACACAATTTCAATGAATACCATCACGTACAGCTTTTATATCTCTTCTGTCAAAACAAACAGCCTTCTTTCTTAAGGAGAGCACGGGAAACCCGCCCTGAGAGCCATCCACTAATGACACCTAATGAAGCCAAGTTCAGCTGAACAAAACAGCTGTCTGAAAAAAATGAGCCCTCTGCTTAACCATCCAGTGCCGTTAACACACGACTATCAACCTACCTGCCGAGACAAGGACCCCAAGTTTGCGGGGTACCAACAGGCTGGCTGCCGAGCCCCCCGCCACCACCAGCACCACCCTCCCGGCTGGCCGCTCCCCGAGCTCGGTGGGGGTGCTGCCCGGCTCCCCACCACCTCGCCCCCTTCCCAACACGACCCCCGCTCCGAGCGACCTGCGCTGCCTGTCCCCGCTGTCCCGGTGCACACGGGGAGCGGGGATCTGGGGGCGCGCCCCGACCCTGCACCGCTGCAGCCCGGCCCCCACCTTCTTGGGCCTTTTCCTTCTCTGGTTGCTGCCGTTACACTTCTCCCCGCCGTCGCTCTTCTGGGCTGCATCCTCGTTCATCCTGGCGAGCGGCTGTGCCGGCGCCCGGCCGTGCCATGGAACCTCCAGCCGCCCAGCCCCTGCCGAGGGCGGCTCCCGCCGGGGGCCGGGCCGGGGGCGGGCGCTGCGACGTTGCCGTGCCAGCGGCGGCCGCGGGGCGGGGGCGGCAGCGCCCCGAGACCCTCCCCGCACCCGGCGCGGAGCCCCCGGGAGACCCCGAGGGGCGAGGGCACAGGCCCCCGCCGGTGCAGAGAGGGAGGCTGCTCTGGAGGGAGAGAGGTTGTTCTCTCCCCGCTCAAAAGGGGCTGTGGAAGGTGGAGATCTGGTGAAACCCGCACCCTGGGCACTGTTATTCCAGCTGTCAGACAGAGCGAGTATCGCGTGTGCAGCTGTCCCTGATCCTCTGCGTTTGTTGAGCAGAGGTTTAGTATTCGCTTTATTTTGTTAGAGGTACTATGAAACGAACAGATGTGCAGAGGAAGGAACTCAGGAGTAGTATTTCCGTAAAGAAAGGGTTGTGTCCTCCTTTCTCAGAAAGGATGGAACAGACACTGAGAAGCACTCTTGATAAGGGAGGGTAGTGATAGGACAAGGGGTAATAGTTTTAAGCTCAAAAAGGGCAAATTTAAGTTAGATAGTAGGAAGAATTTTTCTTTACTGGGCAGACAGTGAGGCAGTGGCCGAGGTTGCCCAGAGAAGCTGTAGATACCCCATCCCTGGAGGGGTTCAAGGCCAGGCTGGATGAGGCTTTGAGCAACCTGGGCTAGAGGGTGGTGTCCCTGCCCCTGCCACGGAAATGGAACTGCATGATGATTAAGGTCCCTTCCAACACAAACCATTCTGTGATTCTATGGTTCTAAGCCCCCAGTCCCTCTCTGTGCCTGCGATGAGGAGGAAACAACCAGGGCCTCCCAGGCATCCCACCACCCCACAGCCCCAGCTGCTGCTCACACACCCTCATGCACACACTCTCCTTGTCCCAAAATGCACACACATGCGTGAGGCATTTAGCCATAACTGTGGCATGTAAGAGATGATTCACTGTCAGTATTAAAACAGACAATGGCAAGATGATTGGCACAGCATAAGGCAATAGTTTGTACTACTAAAATGAATCACCTCCTCCTTGTTTTTAAAGAACAACATGTCAACATTCACATGTAATTGCATGTGAGAATTGCAAATGCATTCTTCTATTTCTTCTGGTGAATACCTTAAAAAGGAGGAAAAAATACTTTCCACTTACAAGTGAACAAAACAGTCAAGTAACTCACTCTCCTTCTCAAACAGTGGCAAAGGAG
>WKFP01014807.1:770049-780607 GCA_011057875.1 Pterocles orientalis | reverse complement strand
CTGAATTTAAAAAGTAAAAAAAAAAAAAAAAGCAAATTTGGATTGCATTTCCTCCACAAAGCAAAATTATTAGCTGGAAAAATACTACACATAATCAAACTTCCAATATGGCGAATTGCACAGGAAAGAATTCAAGAATTTTTCTCTCACTTGAAACACAGGGCTGTAGTTGCATACACAATCATGCCCCAGCAGTTTATAAAAGGGATATGGTATCTCCAACCCATATCTATCAACCCACAGAACTCGTGCAGGATCAGCTCACGGTCAGGCAGTTACCATCAATGAGGGCTTAGATGATCAGACAGATTAGCATGTGGAAACTTCCCACGAATATATCCTGTCAGTTATGTTGTTTCAAGGCCCATATCCATTACATCTAAGCCCAGATGCTTATAGCTGAAGTACCTTAATCCACCCAACATCTGAATCACATTCCACTGAACAACCATTCAGGTTAACAACATACAATTACCTCCCTTAGTGCAGCTTTAATGAAGGGGATTCCACCCCAGCTTAAATTTACTTTTTGGAGCTATAAAGAAATTACACACCCAAAGTGCAAAGAAACTCCCTGAAAGTTCTTCAGCAAAGTGCTGGCTGGGCTCTCTGCAAGCGTTGCCAGAAGCTTCTTGTAATACATCAGCTGTAACGGTGGCAGTATTAAATGAATCCCATTAATTTGATAAGTGCAGTCAGTTGGAATGGCTTCCTTACTGAGTATTGTTTGGGTGTTTTCCAGACCTAAGACCCTCTCTCCCAAACGCATTCATTTGGGTATGCAAACCAAAGCCAGGGAAGAATGTCCTCTTTACAACTGCTGGCAGATGACACCAGCCTGCACTAAGCTCTGTTATGCTGCAGTTGGATCGCTGCTGCTGTGTAAGCTGTCAGGCTTTTAACTAGCTCAGGCATGTCTACCCTGTCACATGGTCACTGCTTCCCCTTTCCTATCACAGAAGTCATGCTTTCCTAGTAGAAAATATTTTTTTTCTTCCCCAGGGTCCTTCCTTATGCCATCGTTTCTGGTTACTTCCACAATGAAAAAAGTAATCCTACAAAGTCAGCTCTATTCCCATCAAACTCAACAGCAGCAGATCCATTTACATTTAAGATGTCTAAAATCCCACCTTTTATAAAAGAGATGTAAATCAGAAACTTACTGTATCATTAAACTAGGACTTCTTTCTGCCCCTTGACCTTACTTTATATTCTGCTATCTATACTTAAAAAAAAAAAATCATAGTCAGTCAGTTGGAACAGTTCCATATTTTGGAAACTGAAGGCTCAGGGGGATCTTATTAATGTGTACAAATACCTGATGATAGGGAGCAAAGATGATGGAGCCGGGCTCCAGTGGTACCCAGTGAGAAGAGGCAATGAGCACAAACTGAAATACAATAAATTCCATTTAAACATAGAAAAGAGACCATTTTTATGTAAAGAAATAAATCACCTAGAATTAATGAATTTTCCATCCTTAGAAATACTCAACACTTGACTGGACACAGCCCTGAGCAACCTGCCCTAGCTGACCCTGACCTGAGATGGGAGCTGGAATAGACAGTCTCCAGAGGCCCCTTTCCACCTCAACTGTTTTGTGATTCTACAAATACAGAGCCTGGATTCTGACGCTGTTTGAAGAGTGCGTTGGTTTCAGTAGTTGTTAAAGGCATTAAAATACTCAGGTATTCCAGCTGAGTAATTGCAAATATTTTAATTCTTAAAACAGTGACACCTATATTTTGTCAGTTTCTTCTATGTTTAGCATTATAACAGTTAAAAAAAGCTAAACATCACATGTGCTAAGTGCTCTGTATCTATTGAGCAGTATGCTGTGGGTGATCATCTGGGATTTTATCGACTCCTCACTACAGGGGTTTCTGCTGGTTACCCTGGGCTGAACCCTCAGCTTCCATCTGTCCCACCCTGATAAGAGAACAATGGAGTGAATCAGAGGTGGATGAAAAAGCCATCTATGGTTTACCCCTAAAATCATTTAACCAAACTGTAACAGGAAAGAGCTAAAGTATGCATTTAATTATACCAAAAAGTCTGAACAAATTATTTTTATGATGATGAAACAAAGTTAAATATCACAGAAATCAGCATTTTTACACAGTTATGACTATTCCCTATTTGTTCCCTCCTCAAGAAATACAGCACAAACAAAAGCAGTAACAGAGGAACAAAGGGGCAGACAACAACAAAAAAAAGAAAAGAGACCAAGGAAAATATTTTTACTCTGCTCAACAAATAATCAAATTATTCCTTTTTAACTTGGCAGGCACATTTTTTTCCCCTATAGTTTGCTCTGTGTAAAAATTCTGAGTGAAATCCTGGCTCTGATAAAGAAAAAGGGAGCTCCATTGTTGAGTTCATCCAGGCTACCCAACCATTACCATTTAAACACAAAAGCACAATAATATCTTCCACTAATATAATGATCATCTTTATGCAAGGAGCAAGCAGGCCTTTTAATATGTAAAACTTGACTCAGAGACCACAGAAAAAGTTTGTTTTGTTTAGTGCAAAGTGGATAAAACCTAATTTCTTCACTCAATTCTGTGTGATCCTTGGTATGAAAGGATTCATTTCTTGACAGAGACAGAGGGGGTGAAACAGTAAAAAGATCTAACTGGTCAATTTATATCAATGTAATTTCATTTTCCCTAGAATATCTTCCAACTGTCAGCATAGAAAAAGAACTACAATGAAATACCAGTGGTTCAGCCACTTGGTTGTCAATGACCCCTGATGACAGCTACTGAGCAGATTAGCCATGTGGCCACAAACCCGTGGCTAACTGTGCCTGACACACAGCAACAGTCAATGCAAGTAGGACTTGAAATGCAGACCTGAGGTGTGGTACAGATGGGTGCCTGACCTGCTGGGAATCCACATGGCTCCACTAAGGGAACTGAGCAAGATCTATCATTCCACATATTTACTACCTCAAGCAAAATGCTGGATACAGTTTTACTTTTTTTCTTACGTCTAGTTGAGGATAGGACCAGGGAAGAGGAGGAAATGAACAATCTTTACAACAAGAAAAGTTGAGGTTCTAGGCCAAACTATAGCTCACAAGAATACCCTAAGTGTTTTTGTATACAAGAGCACTAATACAAAACAAAAAAGCACAGTGACCAAAGAGGTAGACCAGAGTTCGTTTCTACTAATTCTGATAGTAACTCCTGATAAGCAGATTCCTCCATTCATTCCTCCAACTATGTGTCATAGCTTTCCATTAAATAGCCTATTATGTTATGTTGAAGAAATACCGGGATGTTACACAATTTACAACTAAAATATGCCATAAAGTGATTTTTCTTCAGTCTGGATTTATATTAGATAGTTAAGATTGACCTGGTAATTAATCTCAGGTTAGTAAGATAGCCAAGAAATACAAAGCCATCTTCCAAGAAATACATCTGACATGTACTTCCCTTCTTTCAATAAATCATGTTTGAAAAGGGAAACCGATAAAAATGAAATGAAATTCCAGCTATGTTTTACCCTCAATTCAGAGTTCAGCACCCGCGGCCGTGGACAGCAGCACGAACCCAGCCCCTCCCATACGCGACTCGAGAGGTGTGCGTGCGCTGCTCAGCCGCCTTGGCTTCCCGAGCCTCCCCACACCAGCACTGCGTTAACGCCTGCCATTGCTGGTTTCCACACAGCAAAAAACCAGCAAATATTTATGTGGCAAATACACTCGGGCGACTCATTTCCCCAGATAACTGTCTGTTGTTGGCAGCAATCTCAAAACAAAGACAACTATGTGTGTCCTCAGTGTAAGGCAAAAATATGTAGTACCCTCATATCATCACATATACCATAGCTGATGATGAAAAGTAACACTGAAAATGTGTATTACAGAAAAGGTTCTTTCAAAGGTAAATATTTCCAAATTGTGAAAATTTCACATCCAAGTTTGATACTGTCAACACATTTTATAGGTGTTTAAAAACAAACAAACAAACAAACAAACATACATATATTTAGTCACTTGGCTCTATTCCTTATTGCTTCTATCTTCTAGAAAAGTGTCACTCCACAGAACTGGCAAGGAACTATCAATATTTAAGACTTTTTAAATGAGATTCTCAACAGCCTTTAAACACTGATGAAAGTTAAATCACCAGTGCTATGTGCTGGAATAAATCTGAAACTACCTATTCAAATACCCATTAAAAAGTTGTGTGGTATAAAAATGACTTTTTTTTCCTAGAAAGAGTGCATTGCTGATGTCAAGGCACCAAACTGCTTAGCAAATAAAGTAACTGTCTAAAGAGAGAATTAACTTTAAAACAACTGGTTATATTAATGAAACGCTAAGTTACTTTTTCCTTCAGCATTAACACCTCCTATTTGCTAGGATTAAACAGTATCTCTGCATTATAACTGTCACCCAAGTTTTGCAGAGGTATGATGTCTGCATAGTTTGAAGTGCTGCACAAAGCACATACACAGCAAAGATTGAAATACAAAGTGATAGTCAGAACGCAGATTAAAAAAATGTTAGATTCGGGAAAAGAAATTCCTCTCCTCACTTGTGGCGTGCTGTAGATCAAACAAATTAAAATCCATGAACTGAATGCACCATTTTCTGCCCAGTGGGAGTTGCAAATTGATCATTTGCAGTATCCATCCATCTGGTGGTTACAACTGAATGTATGTGACCTCACATAACACCTCTGTTTAGAAGACACCAAACTTATGCAAGAGAAAAGGCTCTTAAATATCTTGCAATTATCATGCTGATCACATGCTCCATGGCGATTGCTATAGTAACCAGACACTTACCATGGACATTTTCTAGCTAGAAGCATTCCTCTCTTCTGCCTTGAATTTTTATTCTTTGGGTAACTATTAATTTAGGTTCTATTTTGGAACAAAGGAGCTGAGGTTTTTGTGTTTCATCTGGGAAGGTAAAGATTACTAGAAGTTAAATCCAAAATCAGTTATAATATAAAGGAAAATTAGAAGAAATGTTTATATCCTGGCCTCTATAAAATACAGTATCTCTATCATTTAACATGCACAAACTGCAAGACAAATGTGTCATATTTTCAGCAGAACGTAACAAAATAAAGAACAATTTTTTTTTCTTCCAAGTACTCAGTTGAGCCTCTAAGGCTGAGATCATTATAGGTATAGATGGTAGTTACGATTGTCACATACAATCTTCTCTTGCTAGGTACTGCTTTCTTACAATATTTCTTGAAAAATATTCTGATCAAACTTCCAAATCTTGGATTTCAGGGTTTGGGTTTTTTTATACTGACTGTTTCAAGATGAACTTAAATGCTCCTCTGAAAGAGTTCAGCTATTAGAGATTTTATAACCACGTTTCGGATCTAAAAAACACAAAAAGGGGAACAGGATTGCCAACACCAGGGGAGTGGAACCAGGACTGAATCTGGGAACAGCATCAGTGGCCCAGGAAGAGCAGAGAAATTATGCTGGGAGGTTGGAAAGGGGGAAATGGACAGAAGACTCAGGGCTTCTAAAAGCCTAGTGTCCTCCAAAACTTGGGGGGGAGGAAGTCAAGACCTACAGTCAGCAAATGTTTTGAAACTCTTCAGTCAAGTTGTGTAGTGAGTCGCATACAGAGCAAGAAACTATAGCTGTTACAACTAAGAAGGAGCAGATGGTTCTCTACTCTTCCAGAAGTAAGGAAAAGTAAATAGCAATGGTACTCGTGTCACCTTAATTCTGCCTGTATTAATGCATTATATAGTCAAAGCATATCATTGCATATCTGCTGTTTCCCTAGAACCACCTGGCTCAGTCAGGGCTTAGATGGCTGCACCAAGGGATCAACAAGAGATACACGGGTGAGGGCAATCTGTCCGATCTGCAGATTTTTTTTAGAGAAATTGGAAGACATGTTCTAGGCCACTGCAAGACTAGGAAGAGGATTGTAGCTGTGCAGCTAGGACAACTGAACTTCACGCGAGATAACAGAATTCATGCTGTGACATCTGTCCCTGAGATAGTATTTCATACAAGACAGATGCCTAAAAACAAGCTGTTCACAGGAAAGTTTCTAATTTTCTGGATGCTTATCAGAGATCTTGTGATATTTTCTTCAAACGGTTAAAAACTCTCAGCCATAATTAAAGTCAAGAGACCATTTTATAATAGGAATCAATGAGGCAGAATAAACTTACTCTGAAAAAACAAAAGATGCCCTTTTCATGAACTAAGGATCCAAACACAGTCAAAACTTTTGAACATCACTTTTTCCTCTCTTTCAGCACCCCATCTATTAAATAGGAATAATTGTGTATCCTCACTTAACAGAAATGTAACAAAAATCAATTAGTTATTTTTTCAAGACTCTGGATATTGCTTCGATGAGCGTTACAGATGAGCCCCCAAGGTAGTAATAATTCTGTATTCAAAGTGGGATTTGAACAACATGGGGTAAATAAGGCCTAGGGCCACATATCGAACACCAAGAAGGAAACAAGCTATTGAATAGCTGTTCATTAAATGGGCATCGTCTATTTTGTGCACTGAATACAGCAGGAGCTGGTGGAAAAAGTATTATGAGCATGTGTAATTGCAGACTGTATCACGATATATACACGTCTGGGCCAAAAAAAAAAAAAGCTGCATAAGCATCTTCTAATTTTGCACTCTTAAAAACTACACTGAGAGGACTTTATGAAGTATACTACATAAAAATTAGTAAGGACTCAATATAATACAGGATCCGAGAGGAAGACATTCTGAGTTGAGTCACTGCCATTTTCAGTAGTCTCAAATCTTAGGTATATACCTTTATTTGATGATATCGAATCTAGCATTAGTAACTTGCTCAAAAACAAGAAAGAGATAGCCAGAACTATTTCAGAAGGGAAAGAAAAGGTTAATTAACTGAAATTATATATTCCACATACAAGATATTGAAGTATAAGTTCTTCTGTCTTAATCCCAACACTGACACCAGCTCCTCTACCCTTTATTAATCATTACCAAATGATTAATAAAAATTAGCAAATCTCTGACACCTTAACAGCTCACCAACTGCCCCTGAAGCTACCATATCCAATTGCTCCACTCCATGCAACAACCCCATGGAACACCACACTGTCACAGGGATACAACTAAAGGCAACCTATCACAAATTCATTTTGTGAAGTTGGGGGAGAATTATCAGCATAAGACACAATAGCAGTTTGAGTCCACCCACGAGCAAAGGAAATGATTCAGACACGCAGGGCAACCACTTAGTGAGCTCTACTAAGGCAGTTAATCTTGTACAAGCTTTTGCTGTTCTTCATGAGGTTTTATTTTCAGTTATTATTACTACTATTACTTGACAGCTTCCTTCAAGCTATTCCAGTCCTGTTTCTCTGGGCCCAGGAGCAAGGAGTTAATACTGTGTAAGGCTCTGTGGTAAATGGGACTGAGAGCATCTGAGCACTGGTCACAGGAGCTCCCCCCTCCAAGCCACAATTCCAAAGCCTAATGGCTGCAGGAGAAAATCCTGGTGTTTTCTTAACCGATTAAATCACTTAATCACAAAATATCAAGATGCTGACTGATGTCTTTCCCCTAACAAGCTTCCCATTCTGTGCCAGACTACACTGGCATCATCCTGCACCCCACTTTTTCCTCACACAATGTTCCATTTTGAAGTGTTTAGCCAAATATCTGGGACAATTTCTTGCCTTGGGTGAAAAAACACTTCCTCCAACTTTCAGAGAGAAATTGCATGCCTATATATTTAGCAACAAAAACTGGAGTAACATTTAACAAAGAATTTATTCTTCCCTTACTGTAAAAGAACACTTCAGCATGTCAGTCTGACATCCTTCTACTGAAAATCCATCTTGCTAGGAAATATTCTGTTTGGAACTGTACCAACATGTACTCAATGAAATACACACTTTAAAAAAATCACAGGCACTTCCTTTTTCACCCAAAGATATTGTACTTTGTAAAAAAAAAAAAAAAAACCAACACCACTTTCAAAATCTACAGTTATATTAGAAAAGCTATGACTTTTAGGTTGTTCTCTGGGCGTTCAGATAAGACATTTGATGCACAGACATGAGCAGGTCCTCACTTTTGCCAGACTGAAGACAAACCCAGGCCCAGGCTGTGCTGGGTTTTTTACTGTTGAAGCAAACTGACAGAGCTAGCACTCTACGTGTCCCAGTCATCTATGGTCAACAAAAAAGACCCCACAGGTCCCAGAAGCTGTTCTGAACTACGCTGGCAAATTGCACGGAAGAAATTGAGTTTCAGACGGCCCTTTTACAGCTCTGCCCTCAGCCGAGTACAACGTTTAGTGAAGTCTCAATTCAGTGAAGCGTTTAATCACATTTAAGTGCTTTTCTGTACTGTGATGATATATGCTGGAGGGGTGTAATTATAAAATAACCTTATACGGTAGCCTGCAAAACTTACCTATACTGCAAATTGAAGTATAAAACAATGAAAGATCAGATCTGCATAGTTTTTTACCGCATTTAATAATCTTTAAGCAATAAATCCTTTAGGTCAAAATTTTCCAGTATGCAAGAAACAAATGCTGTTCATTCCTGGAGATGATGGGAATTTACTAAACTGACTTTTTATTTTATAATCTTGCCATTTCTGTTGTAAAATATAGTCGTAGGCTTGCACTGGATAAGTAGGACTTGCTCATGATAACTTGCAAGTAAATAATATCTAATCATCAAACCAATGATGAGTCTGAAGTACAAACATCAGTTTTACCATCAGAACATAGTTTTCAATACAGAGCTCAATTTTTGAAACACACTGGAAGAGACCATCTTTCATACCTGACATTTCCTGCAAAGAAATTGCTGGTACCCTGCACACAGCAGCCCTACTCTCTCGGATTCACCTTAAGGAGACAGCACTTCTCTTACAATGTGGCAATTAACACTCCCACAGTGAGTAACAGGATGAATCATTCTAGCAACAACCAAAAAAAAAAGAAAATCAAGGAAAGTGGCTACACTGTATATTCTTCTGCCTTAAAGTAGGTCTTTCCTTCATATGCTGTACTGTGAATGGCCCAAATACATCTGATCTTAGAATAATTTTTCTGTTCATAGTATCTAAAGCAAAGCATATAAAGAAATCAATGCATTTATTTTTAACTCCCTGTCTCAATAGGGAAACTCTGGCAGTGAAGAGCAAGGACAGCCTCTGGCACACTGTTTACTCTGGAGCCAAGCCTGTGGGGTGGAGCGGGGCCCCAGCAGCCTGCTTTGGGGCAGCAGCAGTGGCTGAAGCAACTGAGACAATTTTCATGTCATCTTCCCCAATAAAAGGCTCTCCCCAAAAGCTGTGTTGGTGTAATTGCTGCCCACAAGGATGGTCCAGACAGATGTATAGGAGCAAATGTAACTCACTGTATCTGATAATTTTGGCAATCAGGAGAAATCTTTTCCCTGTTGTGTAAAATAGGCATGGGATCCAGAGGGAAGTTAAAGTCCTTTACAGCCGACCAGGAGCTCAGTTTCATTGTAAAAAAAAAAAAAAAAAAAACCAAAAAAAAAACCAACCACTTTCAAAATCTACAGTTATATTAGAAAAGCTATGACTTTTAGGTTGTTCTCTGGGCGTTCAGATAAGACATTTGATGCACAGACATGAGCAGGTCCTCACTTTTGCCAAACTGAAGACAAACCCAGGCCCAGGCTGTGCTGGGTTTTTTACTGTTGAAGCAAACTGACAGAGCTAGCACTCTACGTGTCCCAGTCATCTATGGTCAACAAAAAAGACCCCACAGGTCCCAGAAGCTGTTCTGAACTATGCTGGCAAATTGCACGGAAGAAATTGAGTTTCAGACGGCCCTTTTACAGCTCTGCCCTCAGCCGAGTACAACGTTTAGTGAAGTCTCAATTCAGTGAAGCGTTTAATCACGTTTAAGTGCTTTTCTGTACTGCGATGATATATGCTGGAGGGGTGTAATTATAAAATAACCTTATACGGGAGCCTGTAAAGCTTACCTATACTGCAAATTGAAGTATGAAACAATGAAAGATCAGATCTGCATAGTTTTTTACCATATTTAATAATCTTTAAGCAATAAATCCTTTAGGTCAAAATTTTCCAGTATGCAAGAAACAAATGCTGTTCATTCCTGGAGATGATGGGAATTTACTAAACTGACTGTTTTTATTTTATAATCTTGCCATTTCTGTTGTAAAATATAGTCGTAGGCTTTCTAGTTTGCACTGGATAAGTAGGACTTGTTCATGATAACTTGCAAGTAAATAATATCTAATCATCAAACCAATGATGAGTCTGAAGTACAAACATCAGTTTTACCATCAGAACATACTTTTCAATACAGAGCTCAATTTTTGAAACACACTGGAAGAGACCATCTTTCATACCTGACATTTCCTGCAAAGAAATTGCTGGTACCCTGCACACAGCAGCCCTACTCTCTCGAATTCACCTTAAGGAGACAGCACTTCTCTTACAATGTGGCAATTAACACTCCCACAGTGAGTAACAGGATGAATCATTCTAGCAACAACCAAAAAAAAAAAAAAAAAAAAAAAAAAAAAAAAAA
>WKFP01014807.1:755108-768729 GCA_011057875.1 Pterocles orientalis | reverse complement strand
ATTAAAAAAAAAAAAAAAAAAAAAAATTGGACTGCAGTGCTGGAGAAATGTTAATCTGACAAAGCTCTGGAAGACAAATGTCACCATGCAGATGCGAACAAGATGTGGGATACATTTGCCCATAAAGAAAGTCCAAAATCTTCATGGTCTGAAACACCTGCTGTGGGAAATGGAGAGTACAAAAACCAAGCTGATTCTCAGACAGTAGGCTTGAAAAGCTCTTCAGAAATTACTAGTTGTGTGGTAGAAACTCTCTCTCTCCACAATAGCAGCAATAAAACATACTCAGAAAAAGAAAATGCTATCAGAGTATTCTTCCAAACAAAACTTCAGTTTGCTGTTTAAATCCATATTTGAACGCACCCTTCCTCCTCAAAGAGTACATTTCCCTCTAGAAGCAAGAGCTAAACTTCTGCTGAAATCTACATTAGTTCAAGAGCAAGGAAGGAGACCTCCTTCAGCTACTTTTGTGCACCATCTTCCAAATCTTTTCTGTCCCTCCAAAAAGATTTGCTAAACTCAACACATTTATAAAGAGTTTTCAGGTTAAAAAAAAAAAAATCCACAAAATTTTGGGTAATATACACTATTCATCAAAAGTATTTTGGGAAATGGTCCATATCTCAGTCAATAATAATAAAAAACCCCACATCTGTATGGTGCAAAGCACAAGCTGCTTTTCTTTAAACATGACTTTGGGTTAGTAACTGTTTTGCTGCAGGTCTGGTGGTATTTAACAGTGGAGATGCAACATGGTAAAAGTCCAGCTTGGAAAGTCACTAGAAGTGGAGTTTGTGTTTTGCAGCCTGGGATGGAACAAGGCCACCTGAAGTGCCTTACAGCACAGGAACAGCTCTGCTGCAGCCACAGGAATCTCTGATACACTTGACTTTGAGACGAGAGTGTGGAAGACACTGGTGTCAGTCCAACCACAAGAAAATTTCTACTGGTGCAAAGAAAACAGATGAAACAAGAGAGGAAGAAAAACAGAGAGCAAATAAAACCAAAGACAGTTCTACCCTCATACATAATTGACAAATCACAATGAAGTTAAGGAAATAAAGGAGTTGAACCAATCCTAGAGAGAATCTAGGAAACTCTGAAGAAAGATTTTGTCTATAAACTATTGGTTAGAAATACAGTGCTTGCTTGCAGATCAGCAATGAGCACACGCAACAGGTGGGAAAAAGCCTGAAATATTCAAACACAACTAAAGAAGGGCACAACAAGTAGCAAATAAATCTGGATTATAAAATTAAAGAGTAACTTCCACTGAAATAAACCATATACATCTAGTACATAGGTTTTTGCATTTTTATGTCAGATAATTATTAATAAGGGCTTCTTTTCCTTCTGCACTAAAGTCAGGATTCTCAATGAGAACAGAACGAACACAAAATGTCTTTAGCGTTTCTTTCCTGGAAAACCAGCTGCGATAGCAGAGACAATTTTGAAACTCAATCTAATTTAAACATCAGAGCTAATATAACAGTTAGGAAAATGGTAATTTTTAACTGTCCATAACTATAATTGCACATTTTCATTTTGGAAACGTACACAAAATTTCCACAGGCAGAATAAACAGAAAAGATAAAACATTTTATGCAAAATAAATAAATGAATGTCTTATCTTGCAAAGACTTAAAAATATTTCCTGTTGCCAATAAAAACACTCATAAAATTTGGAATGTGAAACCACAGCTGGGAGCAGTTAGCTACAAGAGAAGCAGTCTGGTTTATAGTCATTTTGCAAATCAATGCACATAGTGGCAACCATAGGTTTTCATTTCCTTTGTGATAAGCCTTTCATAGAAAGAAAACTCAGCAGTATTTCTTTTTGTCATACTTTAGAACCTACTAAGAATTTCACAAATTCATGTTTGAAGGGTCTAACACACACTTTAAAGCACAATAGTCAACACAATATGGAAACAACCACCCTACAGCAGATGAAAAGGATCCTTAATCATGGGAGCATAAGAAAGCACCCAAGGTAGCACCAGTCTTGTCCAACAAGTGCAATGCTCCCTCAAGACATCTTTCGCTGACCAGATGATTCAGGTTTATTGGTGGTGTTTCTCGCAGTAAGCCAGAATCAGTTTCTCTGCAGGATGAATTTCTTACTGAAGCAGATGTTAATCTTATTTTACACGTTTTTCACACTTTGCTTCAACAAAAACATTCGTGGTTTTTACTACATGGGATAAGAATGAAAAACTGATAAAAAAAAAAAAAACAAAAACACACCAAACCACTTCTTTCAGTTCCTTGCAAGGACCTACCAAGCTAATTAACTTCAGCAGTTGTCGAAGGAGGTATTCACTTCCTAACAGAGTAGACAAACATTGCTGAGATGCCAATACTGAGAGTTGTTCTCAGATTCTAAATACAGAGATAGAGAATTTTATCTGAAATATGAAGATGAGAAATCAAAAAGTTTAATGTCAAACATACAGACTTTGTTTCAGCAGAAATGCTTTCATTAAGTTTTAACTTGACCATGTGTTTTTTCTTCCTTCACTGCGGTATTTGTAATGTTAGAAAAACTCTCACAGCTTGATAACATTTGAGAAATGCAGAAAGTAAATTTTGTAACTGTTTCTCAGATTCATTCAAATGTTTGCAATGCTGTCATTGACATGAAACCTAGACAATGTATCTTAATGAAATAAAGGCTTATTGTGTAAAACGGTGAAAAGCAAATGGCAAGCCAGATTTCTCAATAGAGTTCAACTTATTTCATTTTTAAACACAAAACATAAAGCTTGGGTTTTAACCCATACTGCTGCATTACTCCAGCTGTAATTTACCATCAACAGGCAAAAAACAATAAATCTCACATATGACTTGTAATACAGAAGCACTCACTTTAGAAAGTGCATGTTTAAAGATAGTTAATTTTGAGGCATGACAACACTAAATATTGCCTTGGTGAAGGCTTTTATTTGCTTTTTGTAAGCAATCCCTGTGGTTGAGTGCAGCCTGTTGAATGGATCACAGATGAAGAAGGCCTCTGCATTCTTCATGCTGTTGTATATGATTTCATAAGTTACATGATCTCAGCAAAGTCAAGGAATAGTGTTCAATACAGGAGGAAAATTAAGCTTCAAATCATTTAATTAAGAACACCTTGAGGAGAAGGATTCTTAAATACAGACAGAAATACGTAGTGGTAATATTTTTGTCTCATCTGTTCGTTTAAGCATCTTCATGCACAGTAGTTTAAACACATCAAAGACCAAGAGGTCTGATATTTTTAGAGGCCTGGAACCAATTCACACAGAAAACACTGACAAGTCAGTTGTCCCACATCCAGCTGTATGTTAAAACAGGACTTCTTCCCTCAAGAGATGCTTTCTGTGGCTGTTGTTCTCTCCAATCAATAGCATGCTTCAGAATATAAACCAGATACATCTCCCTGCCCAGAGCTGCAAAGGTCAAGCTGATCATAAGATCAGCATTTTAAGAAGAGAGCCAAGGATTTAGAAATTCAGTAGATGTAAGAACTCCTGAAAGAAAGTACCTTTTCAGCAGGCATCACTCTAGCGAGTGCAGAGGGGAAAATCTAAGGGCTGCTGAGGCTCGGTGTGCCTATGGTTCACACCAATATGCAGAGACTTAGAAGGGCAAATCTGGGACCTGTGTTGCTCCCCTACCATGTTTTTATGAGCACCATGAATTTGGACAACAGGGGCTCCAGAAAAGAGCAGACAGCTGAAATCAAACAAACTCATTGAAAGGGGCCACAGAGGCAGCTCTAGGGGCTTCTATGGGGACACATGAGCCAGCACAATCCTCTCTGCCAAAAAGATGGAAAACTGTCCTGATATTTCTCTCATAAACTATAGCTGCAAAATATGGCTAAATTATTGCTGCTATTGCTCCCTAGGCCTTTAATTTAAACTGATTTGACTTTTGTCTGACTCCTTCTGTCCTATGTACACTTTTTTTTTCAGTCCTATTTTTTTCTCCTGTAAACTCTTACCTTCATCCCCTCATTTCATCATCTTGTGTTTCCTCTTAGCAATTCCCCTTTTAGCCAAATTGAACCCAAATATATCTATATGGTTAATAATACCATGCTGTGACTGTCTACCAACCCTCCTGCAGCTTATTTGTTGTAGGCCTTCTGTTGCCCTGTGTCCCTGCGTGTGAATCAGCCATTTAGGCAGAAAACTCTCCAGGAAAAGGACTGCCTGCTGTAAATTCCTACAGTGCCTAGCACACAGAGCCCCATTCTTAATTTTTACAACAACTTCACTAATGCTTTCATTTTCTGGATTGTTGGATCCTTGCTTTGTATGCCTTTCCTTCTCTAACAAATCCTTAAGATAAAAATTACAACCACCTTTGAATATACATCGAACAGCAGGTGTGATGAAGTAGTTTTACAGTTTATGTATGTGCTGGTTTTGGCTGGGATAGAGTTCATTTTCTTCATAGTAGCACAGCAACTCAGAATAATACCCTTTACACTAGAAAGACTTCACCTTTTTGGGTATTTTTAAATTAAAAAAAAAAAAAAACACCAAACAACGACGATGACAACAAGAACAAAAAAACCAAACCAAAAAAAAAAGATAGTGTTTGTATGACTAATTTTGATGGCAGTGCAAAGCAGGCTCTGGTGCTCTGAGAGGAGCACGGCAGCAACTGAAACAAGTTCTGCACACTGTCCATGCAGAGGGTCACCTGCATTGACACACATACACACTGCCATCAGCACGTTCGACAAACCCTCTTTTCTTAGATCATATGTGCAAATCCTGTTAACAGCAACACAAATTTCACATGCAGTTTGCAAGCAAAATTTAGCCCTTGGGCATGAGCAAGAACTACTGAAATCCAAATCCTGGCAAAAGGGTGGCAATGAGAGGAAAGAATGGCATGTTCCCACTCCTGGTCACTGTCTGACACTCCAAGTTCTGCCTTTACTAACAAAAGCTTCTTTTCATTCGAGTGTGGAAAAAAATCCCCTTTTATTCTCAAGCCTTTGAAGGGCTTACATCATCGCTTCTTCAGTTTCAGGATTTTAGTGAAAACAAGCTTTCTATTGGGTTGCTCAAATGACAGCTAAGAATTTGAACCAATTTTTGCAAATTGTTAGAAGTATAAGGTAAACAGTTGGATGTGTATATATAGGAACAACACCCAAGGACATAAATTAAAAACACCCCTGAAGACACATGAAATCTCATTACAAATAATGCACAGCTGTCTTTCAGACAAGACATATTTTATTACAAACCTTATGTAATTTCTGCCTTTAATTCCTAGAGTGATAACTATATATGTCAATCAAAACCCACCACCTCGGTAAAAGGATGCTGCTCTTTTTCCTGAAACAAGCTAAATGTACACAACAGAACTAAGTCAAGGCAAAGCCATTATTTCACCTACTTTTCTTGTCAACAGGTTAAGAAAACCCATCTGTACTAAAAGCTGTTTTTTTATACCTCAAACAACACAGAGCCTTTAGAGAACCAACAAAAATAGTTTAAAAGTTCAGGCTAAAAGCCAGGCTTTTAGTTACAGTTTGAGGTACTGAAACCTGACAGGGATTCGTGACAATCTCTCATCAACCCTGGACAACAGTTTTCATCTGTCATTTGTAAATAAACTAATTTTATGAAAGGTTTTGGTACAGTGAGCAGTTAGCCCACAGTTAATCTTTGTCTTGACCTGTACTTTCATGGAAACTGCCTGCAAGCAGTTCCTTACCAAAGGTTGTAAACTCTGAACTGTAATTTGCTACGAGAGCTTTCAATATACCCACCATAAATCCTGAACCACTTCTTTAAACTAAACAAGTGTCAGTTCTTCGTGGTTGACATGAGATGACTGACTCACAGCAAAAATTGAGAGCTGGCACAAATGAGCATGTTTATTTTAAAATAAGATCTCCTATTATCCACGCAATGTATCCTACAAACCAAGTCAGATTCTGTGGCTGGACCTGACCTGAAAAACTTTTCAATTTGTGCATATCCACTCATCCCCAGAACTCAAGATATCTGAAGATCACTTGGCTGTCAATGTGTTTATGAGAGCTGCAGAAGTGTCAGTAAGTTTATGGTCACTAGCACAAAATAGAAGAGTGCATTGATCGCAAGATGTGAAATGCTTTGTCAGTTATGTAGTAGTTTAATCTGAAGGGCACTCACTAATAAATATCAGCTATGACTAACTTTAGCCTAGAAAGTAGAACATCTGATCCCGGAAAAGCAAGTCAGCCTTTGGCAGACGCAGCATTAGAAATTCTTAAATGTATTTGGTTTGTGAAATTAAATTGCATTAAAAACAGTTAACCGAGGTGAGCAGTAAAACTCAAGTATAAATAACAGGACGACTTATAATTTGTGTGCTTATTTTCATTAAATAATCCCCACCAGTGATCACAACCTAAATCTCTCACTGTTATACTAATAAAGGAGACCAAAAATAGATTGGACTTGAAAGAGTTTGCAGTTAGAAACAAGCCTTGGTCCCAAACCAAAAGAGACTTGCTTCATCTCATTAGCTAGAATGAAAAACAAACATCAGATCAGTGAACGGCATAAATGCAATTTGATTGTTCACATGGCTACCTCTGTAAATGTCTTTCTCTGGCCTGTCACCTTAAGCTCTCTCTGACTTGACACATGCTTTCTTTCACCTCTGCAACAGACTATTTAGCAGAGAATAAGAATCCTGAAGGATTTACTAAAAGATTTGCTTTGGATCAGGAAACCTGATTCACTTTCTGACGCAACATAGGTAGACAACAGCACTTACAAATTCAGACTGATTGCAGTGAAAGTTTTTCATCCTGGCAACACCGTTGCCATAGCGATCCTGGCTGATGGGATATTCTTAGCAAACACTCATAACTCTCCATCCCTAGTGCTTGGCAGTTTCCTCCAAAGCTAGACTGCATAACCTCATTTCCAAAATCCCAGCGATCACCAGAAGAATGATCAGATGAACATGAGCCCATGAACTGAAGTGCATTCTCCACAAATACCACGCACGCCATCTGACACGTTAGTACAAAGTGCATTTTGCAAATGGGAGGACATGGAAAGAAAGGTTGGCTTCTGGGTACTGCACAGGAAAAGATAAATTTGCATTTAGCTTTTCCAGAAGTAGCTTGGTGAGCTGGGATCCTAAATCTCATTGCATCTTCAAAGAGATGTCAATTTACGTGATCATCAAATTCTTACTGAATTAGGTGAACGTTGTGAACTCTGCGGTGTATGATCCTCATGCAAAATTGCAGGCTGTATTTATTGCCAATTTAGCATGTTGATTCAAAAACAGATTTGGACCTGCTACCCTCTACCAAACCCGGATCCACTCCCACTAGAAATCCTAGATAGTACCAAGAGCAGTGCCTGTGACATGGCTCACAGATAGCTATGCCTCGAAGCCTGATGGACCAACTGCTCTGTTCTGGACAGGTAGCAAATTTATAATTTAAAAGACCTGTAAAGAAAAAATTTCCAAATTTTCCAAAAGCCAAAAAAGTATGTTCTGAAGTATCACTGAAGTTTTTTCTATTGCTATAGCAATTGCAATCTTCAACTAAGACAAGGGTCCAAAATGCATTCACACTACAAATGGGGAATAAAAACTGTCACTATATGACATCCTTCAGCATTTCTAGATGAGAAAGCTCCTGATAAATTTCTGGCTCTTTTGCTAAACTGAAACCTCCAAATGTAATAAATAATAAGCAGGTCTGGTTTAACATCATGAAATTCACAATTTGCAAGAAACATGGCAGGAGAACAATAACAGCTTGGCAAACAGCCTGGTCTTGACCCCATGCCAACTCACACCAAAGGAAGCATACACCAGCTTTTCAGAATTACACTACCTTGCCCTCAATATACACAACTAAAATCAAGATTAGGCCTGACATTCCAGCTTTGCTGGTTTTTATCATGTGGAATTGAAGCAGAATTCTGCCAGATACTTAGCTAATGAGCAGACAATTTGATAAATATCAGCTAGTTCTTATTTTTTCATTCCTTCATATTTTTGCTCAGATCCCGAGAAGATGCACGACACGGCATTGCAAAGCACCCAACTATACTGTATTTAGTTGAACAGATTTTGCGGCTTCTTTCAAGTGTGCTAAATATAGCTGATTATTTTTCTTTCTAGCCTAGAAAAGGAAAATCACAGCTGACACAGATTTCTTCTCAGCAGTTGCCTGCAAGCACTGGTTGCAGATCTCCTCCCACAGTAAAGAACAAGCCACATAACCCTGTGGTTGCAGGTGCTCTGACCACACACCAAACTACTACCACACATTGCTTCCTGTTCCAAAATTAAGTACAGATAACAAAAGGGAAATGCTAGAAAGATCAGTGCTTCAGGTCAGTTACCAATTTATTGTACTTGCAATTTAACCCAGAAATAAACAAGATTCCACATAGTGTATCATGCTAACCATCTGGCTTAATATATTCTCAGTCTAGAATCAAAGCAAGTTCTGCATATGCTGTGGTATCTGATTTATACACACAAAGCTTCCCCCCCCCCTTTTTTTTTAAGACCAAAGAAATGCCATTTGACAACCTTTCACAGTTATGTCACTTTGATGCTGCTGGGCCAGAACCATCATGTTGGGAACCCCTGCATAATTTATTCAGGTCATTTTCATTCTGAATAGGTGAAGAGAGACATTTTAAAGATTCCATATTCAACACTAGAATTTTTTTCTTTTTTAACCTTTTAAAAGTGCTTTTAATAAAAAAAAAAAAACCTGAAGGTGTCACCATCTACTCAATTCAATGTATCCTCCTAGCTTTCAGTAATCTCCTTATAAATCTGTATTTTTTCAAGGTGAGAAAATGTTAAAAGCTCTCCATTAGCAGCATATGGTGCATCGCACAAACTTACTTATACTACATTGAAAGAAATAGTGCTAGAAGAACATTATGCTTGCAAATCCAAAAGCTCAAATGGTAGGAATGCACGAATTGCACAGTTCAAATCTGCCCTTTTGTGTATATCGATAGCGTACATCAACACTGTAGAACACCAAGTATTTTTTTGTAAGATCCCATCATAATTAGGGGAGTCCTTATCCAATCTCCATTTCTTTGCTCCATTTCTGGCCTAATCCTTTCCTTTTATCTGTCTTTTACCACTATGTCTTTGTTCAGCATCAGAGCCATCAGACCTGCAGCATCCCTGTCTTTTCAGCCTCAGCAGGTCACCGCAGTTTGCAGAGCAAGGCTGCTCCACTCCACAGGAGAGCAGGAGCTGGCCCCTTGCTCCTGACAACATTTGCATATAATTCACGAAGGCTCATTTTCAACAGAAATACTCAGAGAAATCATGCATGAGGCTCATGAGAATTTCATCAAACAAACGGGGAGCTTATTAGACTGACTCCAAGGGCTATTTGCACACACGCAGCTCTAAAGCCCTCCTTCTAATAAGAGCCATGATGGATTCCACAAATCATTAGCACCACAGTGGGAAATTTAGCTCTTTTCATCCACCGCAACTGCTACGCAGCTTGTGTACAGCAACTTCAAAACATCTGCAAATATCAGAATTGCAACAGATCAGTGGAAATAAACTGTGTTGAAAATACAGCTGTTAAAGTGATGTAAATTGTACACAGTGTTCAGTATAAATGAACCATGGCAACTGTCTCAGAGGCAGAAACTCCAGCCTTGTTTCACTGGTATAAACCTGACGTAACTAGATCTCCAGCCAGATTCTAGATTCATTAAAATTAACTATTCCAGCTGTTCAAGTAAAGGAAAATTAAACCTCTGACCTAAGAAAAAGCAAGGGGAATTTGGTCTCAAGACAAAGGGACCACAGAGGAGCTAGAAGGGAGTGGTGGATCTCATCTCACCACCACACCGAATAGGTCCAACGTGACCAGCCTGGTCAGGACTGCATCCAGTCGAATACTGAACATCTCCAAGGACAGACATGCCACACTCTCCAGGCAGACTTTTCCAATCCTTGACTACTATCATGGTGAAAATTTTTCTCCCTGTACTTCGGCAGGATTTGCTGTGTTACAATTTGTGCCCGATAGCTAGCCTCAGCACTGTGCACCTCCAAGAAGAGGCTGGCTCTGGCTCTTCCCTATTAAGCACCTGAAGGCAGTAATACGATCTCCCCTGAGCCTGCTTTCTTTTTCTTTGTGAAAAGCTCGCACCAACCCTAGAATGGTTATTTTGACATATGTTCTCTCTCAGATAAAAAAAGTTCGTTCTTCTAACCTATAATATTTGTTATTATTTACAGACAGAAGATAAGAAATTTGCAATGGTTCTTTAATTTTAAGTCACTGCAACTAAAAACTTTCCAGATTTAAAAAACAGTATGTGTACTGCCCCCCATGTGATCGAAACAGTAAACTTTATTTCTGGAACCCCCTGACTGAGCAAACCAGGCTTACACAGTCAGGTTATCTTAGACAGACATTGCCTTGAGCTTCATTGAAAGGAGTGGCCGTTAATAGGTGGCAAAATCAGGCATACCATTAAAAGGCTTTTGAAACCATATTTTATTCATGCAAAAAGGGAAGAACTTTTATAAATTGAGGGAAGTTTCTCAAACTTCCAACAATTCACACGTAATACAGGGACATACTGTTCCTCTTAGAGGTTATTTGGCGATTTCTGAATGAGAATCCAACAAGCCCAACTCCTGATGCAATTTATCATTGAATACATGTAGAGCATGCATAATCACTGCTAGAAAAAAATCAGGCAGGATTTTTAACAGCAAAAGTCACTAGCAGTTGAAACAATACTGCAAGAGAGCCAGCTGTTGCATTTATTTTATGCTGTGATGAGAAGATGATGTAGAGGATCCTGTGCCTGTTCAATTACAAATCCCTGGCCTCACGGTGAGCATCACACAACTCCACTCAGTGGCCTATGTCACATACTAGAACAGATCACGGCTCCAGGGTGCTTTCTCATAGCCTCAAATTCTACTAGTTACATTAACATTAGAAAATACAGACAGCTAAGATGTGGTTACTAAGTGAAATTTCCCCCCAAATTCATGCAGATTCCTTTATGTATGGCATTACTTTAAATCAGATGTGGATCCCCCTTGTTCACTGGCAGAGCCCAAGTGCCGTACTATCAGCATCCCTCTGAAGCCCATAACATTTTTTTTTTTTTACCCTTGCATGAAATTTTTTTCATTTTTCCTTTGAGAATGCATTGGGAACTGTGGGTGGATGAGGTGCATACATAATTTCACTTTGTGCATGAAAATCGCTGCCTAATTCTGGGTGTGCGTTTAGAGTTTGATCCTGCAAACCTGCATAGCTTAGTGCTTTTACCTTTGAAGGTGCATTTGCAAACTTAGCTTCATCTGTTATTAATAAGGAAAGAAACAGATTTAGGTTTTTAAGTTTTACCCCCTATGACCATAAACCTTAAACTACGACAAAATAAAAACTATACAGCTCAAATGAATTTCTTCATAGATTTACAACTTTGCACAAATATTTTTAAACTGGACAGAAGCCTAAGATTTATTTTCAGGAAGCTCTGTGTTTATAAAAGTCAGTAAATGACCTACTTACTGGTTCTCTTGGAGAAAACATGGGACAGTGATCTTAGCCTGTGTCTGAGGTTTCTTTCTTTAAAAAAAAAAAAAAAACACACACTAAACTAAATGCCTGCCCTGCAGTGTCTCAATAATACTCTATTTACAGAATCTACTTCTCAGAGAAAAAAACTAAAGCAAAGAGACAGCAGTCTCCCCAGGTTTTTAAATGTTTTCTCTGTCCGTTTTTCAAGACGTCAGTTTTTCAGTAATTGTTAAGCCTTGAGCTGTAACCCAAAGTAAATAAATAAATATGTAAATACAGAAAGATTATTATAAAAACCCTTTTGGGATATGCCCTATATATCTGAGAGAGGCCAAGATTTTATACATATTTAGCTAAAAACTGCCTAATAAGAAATGTGAGGCAAAATGAATTAAATCACCAGAACACACTTGAAAGTTCTGGTATTTTGGCATCTCTTTCACAGAATCACAGAATGTGAGGGATTGGAAGGGACCTAGAAGGATCATCTAGTCCAATCCCCCTGCCGGGGCAGGAACACCTAGATCAGATCGCACAGGAACGCATCCAGGCGGGCTTTGAATGTCTCCAGAGAAGGAGACTCCACACCCTCTCTGGGCAGCCTGTTCCAGTGCTCTGTCACCCTCACCGTAAAGAAGTTTTTTCTCATATTCAAGTGGACACTCACCATCTCTCTCTCGTGACTGCTTGCAAGGAGAACCCGGTCTCAAGCCCACAAAGAGGGAGACTTGCATGGAACCACCTCCACCCAAATGGCCCCAAGTCAGGGTACAACAGTCCCACTCATGGCCACTGCGCAGGAGCTGGGAGAGAGCCAGCTGGTACCAGGGACTGATCAAAGCATCAAGTGCCACAGCAGGAGCCAAGGGTGAAGCAAAGATTTAAGAATAGGAAGACTTGTTGGAAGAACAAGGAAAATAAGACAAAAATATCCAGGTGGAGCAGCAAGATGTTTACAAAGCAAAAAAGAAGTTTAAAGACTGATCCTGAAGAAAGCTGATATCAAATGGCAGTGCAGGTAGTATTCTCAGGACATCGGCTACACTCTTACTAAACTATAACATATATATATACATTGAAACAACAACTCAGCACTTCAACAATCTTTTTCAATCTTCCAACTATTGGGAAAACACATTAAAGGGAACAAAAGCAGATTGTCTTTAGTTTTCCTCATATGGAAAATCCCGCCGGGCAAGCAAAAGCCACAATAAATGCTATGCTATAAAATATTTTGTAATGAGAATATTCAATAGTAGTATATTAATGTCAGCATGTTATAACTCAGATGATTTAAAAATCTAACAGCAACTAAAACCTCATGATGGATTTGTTGTTTCTTCATACTAGATGGCTGTTTCTGATTATTGTAATTGGTTACTATTTGCAATACCATATTTAGGGAAATTAGACAATAAATTATATAGCTAATCATGTGCTCACATGAATCATATAAACATTATATTACTGTGTCTAGGAAACTGCCTGCTGTTCTGCTTGGAACTAAGGCAGAAAAAGAATAAATTCTGTCACAAAGCCAGTGAATCTTGATGTTACTTTACCATCAGTGCTTCATTTAGCTGGATGCCCCACAGGCACATCCTGCTGAGACCCCAGCATGTTGCAGAGTTATTTCAGAGGCAGAGTCTCACAGAACCAGAGTAGCTATACAGGTCAGGAAAGGCCTGGCTGCAGCATCCCCAGGACTGTGAGGAAGGAGGGGGTATCTGCGACCTCCTGTCCTGGCACTTCAAATCTCTTTCACTCCTGGACCCATACTAAACTGGCAAACCAGAGGCTCTACCAAATCTCCACTAGTTTAAACCAGTTGACTTTCTGGGGCCCTTTCACTCCAATCACTCAATGCAATATGTCAATAAAGGTGAAAATCATTTACTTCTAGGTATTAATTGTACTTAAGGATATCATAGTTCCACCACAGGGGAAAAAACAATTTATTTGCCTGACCCTGCCCTATGATGCACTTTTAAGGAAATGTGCAGGGGAAAAAAAAAAAAAAAAAAAAAAAAAAAAAAAAAAAAAAAAAAA
>WKFP01014807.1:724268-739904 GCA_011057875.1 Pterocles orientalis | reverse complement strand
AAAAAAAAAAAAAAAAAAAACTCTGCTAAAGTGATAGAAGGAGGAATTAAACCCGATGCCATCTTCATTGTAACTCACACTTTAGGTCACTTTTTTGCAGTTCAGAAACATAATCCGCCAGAATTCATTTTCCTCAGAATTAGAATTAACAGGGCCCCGGGTGAGGTTGTTGGTTTGTTTTACACCATTGAGGCATCTGGTCTCCTGCACTGGCTATAGAAAATGTCAAACAAGTTATTTCAGAGTTTCACACTCCTTTAAGACAACAAAAAATTAAGATGATGTTCATTTTACAGACCCACAGAGCTGAGAAGTTGGTTGACAAAGACTGTCTCATGAGGGACAAACACATGCAATCAAATCCCCCTTGCCTTCCTCACATCCACAAACTGAACTTGGCAAACCACAAAGTTCATCTAACCCATGGTCACATGCTCTTCCCTTTGTGATTACGAACTGGAACAATCAGCTGTCAACTTGACTATTTATAACACAAGACAGAATCTCATTAAACTGTAGCAACACCATACTTTTTTTCTTTTTTTCTCTCTCAACACATTAGTTTATGGACACAGACAATTTGAAGGCTCACACACTTCATCAATTCAATTGAAAAATTAAGAGCCATTATTCAACCTTTAAAAAAATGTTATCAACTTTCAAGACTGACTTAAATATTCATCTAGTTTTTATAAAGTCTCCTTAAGATGACACAAGTTTTCTACTAACAAGCAACTGATCTATTAGAACATATGTAATTTTTATTTCTACTACTTTATCTTGTTTTCAGCACATATCTAAGCTAAGGCTCGAATAACCCAAGAAAGGCTTCCAACTACGTCTCTAGACAGGTTGGCAGTAACACTGAGTGTCTACAGGAAAAGGGACTCATTTCATTCCAGGACAAGTATCCTCTTACTGCAACAGCAGCACTAAACTGCAGGAGGCCTCTTCGAAAAGACCAGTGACAAAAATTCTAACAAAGAGAGGTAAAAACTGGTAAGAACGACAGTGATGAGTAGCAGAGAAGTGTGCTCTTCCCAGCAAAGTAGGCCAGTGCTGCATAACTCCTCATTTCTATTGATGGAAATGTAATTCAGTCATCAAGGTGTGGTCCCCAGGTCTCTGTAGTACAAAGGGGACATCTGCAAACCCTGCATTAATATCCAAAGGAAAAAGACAAATATGCTGCTGCACAGCAGTGGTGTGGACTCTTCACTAATAATTTGCTCCTCAAGCGTCATGACTACAAGCACCCAAGTATCCCTTTCACTGCACAGCAGTATTTCTGGCATTTCAGCTATGGTAAGCAGGCACCCTAGATACAGGGACACAAAGCGACCCAGCTCATTATGGCCATTACTGGGCAGAGCTGCTACATTTTAGACGGTTCCCCGTGAAACAGCAGCAAGGCTGATGCTGTGGTTGCCATGCTGCACCCTCATCTTTAGGAAATATTTCTGCTCCAGCGGCAGAGCTCAGGCAGCAAGTACTCAGCTGCCTGCGAGCCCAGGTGCCTTCCCCTCTACCAACAACCCACAAGAACAGAGTTGATGCTGAATGGGCATTGATGACTCTCTGCACCAAACCCACCCTGCCGGGAGCTGCAAGAGCCTCTTCAAAGATGTTCATGGGCGCAGGTTGCTTGGTGTTGGGTTGATGGTGGTTTCATTGGGTTTTTTTGTTTTGTTTTGAAGTTGGCACGCAGTGGGAAAAAAAAAGGAGCTGACTGCTCTTAAAGAAAGAGGACAACTCTACACCACATTTAAAGTTTGCTTAAGCTTTGCTCACCACAGATGTTGGAAAATGGCAATACATAGTGAATTAGTCACACAAAGTTGTTATTTGTTACTAATTCATCTTCTATACAAATTAAAACGCCTATAAAGGTCTTCAACAGCTTGTCCCAGCACCCTTACAATAGCCCTGCTAGCAGGCTGCTAGCTATAGGGTAAACAGAAAGATATGCTTCCTGCCCCCAGGGGCTCATTACTTTTAATGGTGAAAATTGAAGCAGTCTGGAAAACATTTTTGCAATAAGGATGGCAAAGGAACCCAAGCAGCACAAAACTCACAATAGTAATAGTGTTGTCTATAAACAATGAATGGTTGTTGTTTCTGTAATGCGGACAACCTGTAAAGGTTACGGAATATGAACAGCTGGAAGACTCAGGTGAACCCTCCTGCTAATTGTATTATATTACCCCAAACAGTTATTTGATTTATGCACCTTACCACCATTCATCACCTACATGTAACTTAGAAAGCACTTTTGATTATTTCTGCAAGTGGAAACATGTAACTGCATATAATACAGTTTTAGGGTCAACTGTAAAGTTTGAAATAAATGCTACTTGCTCAAAATACAAGAGCTAAAGAGAACTCCCTGAACTGAACAGATCGTCTTTTCTACAGCAATTTGCAACATGATGATGAAGTGAGACAAAAATAAGAGAACAGAAAATCCTGTATTATGAAATACTAAAGCAAACACTAGTTAAAATAACATAAAGTGACAGCATTATATCACACAGGAGAACAACTGTGAAAATAAAATAATACAGTTAGAGCTGAAATTTAAATTCTTTCCGTTCTTCTGTCAGACATTATAGTGAGAAAAGGTTCCGGGTAGATCTCCGAAATGTGTTTTTAGTCACCTTCTTATTTTATTCATACTCTTAATGGTGTAATTGTTCTCTGCACGAAGAGTGAAAAAGCAGAAACCTGTTAAAACACTTTTCATGAGTAATCTTGCAGGACCAGGTTTGAACATAAGAGTTATGAAACACAGCAAGTGTCAATGGGACACAAGCTGCAAGGGCAGATTGGCTATTTTGATTCTGTATGTAGAAGATCTGATCCATTACCACATGAAGACTAGAAATTGCTTTGCTACAGCTGTGGCTTTACACTTTTTTTAATTATTATTTTTAAACTTTGTGTTTACTTCCAACCGATCCCGAGTAATCAGTGAAATGCAAGTGAAAATGCAAAATAGTAAAAAGAGAAAACTGCTGCTAATAACACAGGATTACATGGAGGAACCATTGCAGTTAACTGACCCATTAGTCCTGTTACAAAGTAAGGAAACCAACAAAGTCAATCAAAACAACAATGCTTAGGAGTTATTGCAGTTAGTTTTCATCACATGGAGAAAGACTGTTCATGCAAAATTAATAAGAAACTTGGTCTTTATGTGAAATGCTACAAGGGAATTTCTTTTGTGCCACTGACATAATAGAATATTTATGAGCATTGGGAATCAGGGCAGCCAGAATTACAACAAACAGAGGTCACAGAGGGTAGGATTGCAAGGTTACATTTTGAGGAATTTTTTTTTTTTGGTTGGTTGGGTTTTTCCTTTCAGTAAATACTTGCAAGCATGCATCTTTACAGATATTTTTATTGTCCCTAACAAAAAGTTGCGAATTTGTTTGGAGATGACCAGGATATATGTACTGCAATCCCCATTTTTATTTATTTTCAATAAATTTCTCAATTTGGACTCATTTTCCAGCATGCAAGAAGACTCCACTGCTTGAACGCATGCCTTTTTAACTGTGAAACTGCTTGAAGCTAAAGATCAAAGCTAAAGTATGACAAAGAGATCATACTGAGCTGGACACATTCGAAATGTATAAACAAGTAGATGGACACAACATTAGTCACTCCAGGAAGAACTATTTAATGTAGTTTTTGATTCTCTATACAGTTACTGTATAGAAACAGAAACCAAAGCAAGATCCTCAGATCCAGTTTGCAGAGCATTAATATACGTATCTGCATAGAACAAGGAAACATGACCTTTAGCAACTGCTTTGCCCCTACATTGAAGCAGAATCCTTTTACTACTGTAAAATACTGTATCTTCTCATCAATTAAGTAATGCTGGAATATACACCTATCTTTTGTCCTTTTCTTTTGTGTACACACAAATGACCCAATTTAGCATAGCACTGAGGGAATCTCCTGAGAGAGGCAAAGTTCATGAAAATATTCATAGGAGAAAAGGTATGTCATTATCCCCAGGCTCTGCCTACTAGATTTTAATTAGAAAGATATCTGGGTTTTAGCAGATGGGTCCCCTGGCCTCCTTCCAGTCTACACTTCACGTTGTCTATTGTGGCAAACCAAACTGTGAAAGAAGGAAGTAAAATAAAATGTTTAATAGTGTAGGTTTGGACAGATCAAACTCATACATATAATATGTGAATACAATTTTCTTATTATTTTGTAATAAGACACACAACAGCTTGATAAATTGGTAACTGGCTATAGGGTCTCCTATGCAAGGACCGCTGGATCAAGGCTCCTTCAGCAATGCAGAGACAGGGTCATTAGTCTGTGGGCAAGCTGATGATCTCTTTCTAATTACTCCAAGACAAGTAACTCTGTCATAAGAAATAAGACTGCAAACGTATTTTTCTGCAACTTTAGTAGGAAGATTAGACAACAAATGAATAGCCCATTTACTTCTTTAATAGCTTTGCCAAGTCAAAACTAGCTAGGTAGTTGGTACCAGTGCTGCCTGCTGTTCTAGTGGATAGAAGCCTTCATGGCTGCTCAATTTACCCCATCACAGGTATTTCCTCCCTCAGCCCTGCCCAAACAAAACCAACAGAAAAGACAGTGATTTGGTTCTGGCTAGAAAATAGCTAGGTAGCAAAATAAAATCACAGTGCATGTGGAGGAATGCCCGAGAATGAAAGATATCATACCAATATCCGTGAAGACCAGAACACTTTTAGGAGCACAATAGCAGGCACTGTAGGAAAAGTGGCATCAAAAACCTTTGTGCACTGTTTCAGCAGCATGTCCCCAGTGAGTTCTGAGAACTGAATCCTGCATGAAAACATTGTTCAGACTCCAGAGCTGCGCATTACCGGGTCTCTCTGCCGCTAGCGGCAATGAGGTTGTCAATTAATATGAACTGTAGAAGTGATCCAAGAGATGGGGACCCGTCTGCCAGGAACTCCCCCGAGCCCATCAGACTCATTTTACACAGACTACTGAACAGCTATCAGGTGGTGTCAATTTTCAGTCACTGTTACAGCTGAACAAATAGTAAGAAAAATGATATGCAAGCCTCCCAGTGACTTCTATATAATTTTGCTTCAGTTATGTTCCTGCATCTTCTATTTGATTATCATGGACGTTTTGTTTATGGGAAGAGTTTGCTCTCAGTATTCTCTCAGGACCACAAAGTAAATCTTACTACCAACAGCAATTTTCAGGAAAAAATTATTATGCACAAAATGATTACAAATAGCAAACAAGTTTGTTAAAATTGCTGTCTGTTTGCAGACAATCTGCAATCAAGAAAGAAGGCTAATTCACTGAGCAAATTGTTATTGAAAACTGTCTTCCTCAGCTATAGTCACTCAGACAGCCATGGCACTTGGAAACTAAGGTAAGAGGCTTCAGACGGTCCTAGCACCAGTTGCCCATTCTATCCACTTTTCCCAAAATGTAAATTTAACTTAGGAACCTTGGAGGTGGAATTAATACCAAAAAAGCATGTAATCTCTTGTCATAAAGAACTTCAGCTTCCCACAAAAAGATGTGTTCAGAGTGGCTTTGGCACTGTCTGTCATAGCATCCACCCACTAAAGGCTCAGGCCGATCGTATTTATTTGGATTCAGTCATAGCTGATAGGAACAGGAGCTACTACCAGACTCCTACTCCATTTTGGAAGCCAAAAAAAAATATTCTGGAATGATTTCGAAGGAAGATCAGTCATTTTGGCAGAACCATTTCTGTCTGGCATGTAATTAGTTTACTTAGGGAAAATGATTTGTTCCCTACTCGCCTACAAGCTTTTCTGTCTGCACAGCGCATCCTGAGAGAAAAGATAGCTCGAGGTTAAAATTAGCAGCTAACGCAGATGCCATTGTCTCTTCCCATTATCCCCTCCCACAGCAGGCGTCTTACATTCAAACTAAGTGGGACTGAAAAACACAAATCTAGAGCTCATTAAAAAAAAAAAAGAAAAAAAAATGCAAAAATGACCCCTGTTTAAAACGATCGATACATCAGACTTTTCTGGTCAGTGACTACTTTACATATAATTTTCAAACCAGTAATTACAGTATGTGACCTCATTAGCATGTTAGGGTCATACTCCCAACACCCGATGTCAGTATGAAATTTCATTACCTCAAGACTAGAGAGCCAGGAGACTATGACAATTAAGACTTCAAATATTAGACTTTAAAGAAAACAAGAACTCTTCTGAATAGCCTGTTTCTAGGATGACACACTGTAAACAAGAACGTCAGTAGTGACTTCAGCTCAGCTGCCACAGGAAAAAAAAAAGCGCAGCTGTTTTTCTTCCTGGTACCTACTGAATACAACTGAAACATTCCCATGTATTTGAAATATACTTACACCTTTAAAAAATTATTTAAGGGGGGGGGAAAAAAAATCATTCCTATGGTCACATCTTCAAATGATTTTCAAAGATCTATGTGCAGCCTGACAAAACAGTGAGTGGGACCAATTCCAGCTCCTTGAACAAAATTTCTCTTCAGAGGGTCTCCTAAATACATCCAGAGAGAAAACAATATCTGGATTTAGGGAACCCCTTTGTTCCTCTTTGTTGCGTGCAGATTTTATCCATCTAAAACTTGACCACTGAAGCACTTCTGGAAGCAAACAAAATGAGGTGACGATCCATAATTCACAACTTAGTCTTAGTCATGCCATGCGTTACTTAGGAAACAGGAAAAAATACATACTGAAATTTTAGATTGTGTGTGTAGAAAGAAAAAGACTGGCATTACTGCTGTGACGAAACTAATTCTACATGATAAAGCTCTTGTATTTTTGCCTAATATCCTAACTCCATAAGACACATTTCCTCATCCTTCTTTTCTTACCTACTAACTGGAGACATCAAGTGGCAGGCAGCACAGAAAAAAACCCACAAAGATAAGGCTTGTAAAAATCTGTCAGGATCCTTGATAGTGCAAAACATAACAAAGAAATTAATCCTTCTATCAAGTGGCTGACAGCATCCTAAATGGTCAGGGTTTATACACACACAGGGCTGCTACTGAAAAATTACTAAGCCATGTCCTGCTTGCAACCAGAAAACAAGAAAAATTGAGTCTAAATTGCCCTTGAATAACCCTAATAATCAGATATTTCCTTACCCAGAAGGGCTTGAGACACTATGAGAGGAGAGGAAGAGTCTTTATTAGAGGAAGTTTACTTTAATGAAGAGAACAAAGCAAGCAAACAAGCTCCTGATCACAAGGTTTACTCAGAAATTCATAAAAGTCTAATAACAATGTCAAAAAAAAGTGGTTTGTTAATGTAAGTATTTCATTAACAATGGATTTTAATTACACACTAACATATATAGAATGTTCTGTATTTCTGTAAGCCTCTGGTACCTTCAGCTAAATGTATTCAGAAAGATTTCCATTCACATCCAACAATAGTGCCTATTCATAATTAAAAAAGCAAGTGAAAGGTTCAGTGTTCTTGGATGGCACCACTTCCTCCTGCAAAGTTGTTTCACATGGTATACAGCATGTTATTTACTGCTTACGTAAAAGCACAGTCCTGCACCAGCTCTTGGAGTTTCTGCCCTTAATGAGGGACAGCACACGGCTATACTGACCGAGTCCAGTCCAGAGAATAAATTATTCTGTGCTGGAAGATCACACTTCTCTGACTCAGTTCCCACCTCTCTCTATAGCCACCCCTCACTGCCTACCTGGTGAGGAAAGGACTGGAGCCCCACAAAAGCTGACATCCTCAGTTTATCAGGGTGGAGGGAAGGATTTGCTCTTGCATTTTTTAGTACCAGCAGGAGCTCCATCAGCAAATTCAACAGCCACAAAACCATGCTGGCTGGAAGAACCCTGCCCTCTCCTGGTCCACTCTCCAGGCATGTCGACTGTTAGAGGGCAGGTTTGACTGCAGCTAACCTTGATAATCAATGAACCTCACTAGGACAGCATTGCACTCCAACACAGCAACTGCAAGGCAGTAAGAACAGCAGCTTGAGTACTAACAAAGTCACATTTACCATCCACCATGGTGAGAAATGACATGTAAGCCATTTGAAGTATGTATTTGTAGATCCTTGCATGGATATCATATTGACCCTTGTAGAATTGGTTTGATTATACAAAAAGTAGTGGAAAAGTCTTAAAAAAACCCAACCACACACAAAAAGACAAAAATCAAAAACCCAAAACCCACACAAAAAAAGACAAACCCATGATGACTCTGTTGACAGAAATTGTTCTATTAACCTAAATTAAGTGGGTCCAAACCCCATATTGTTTGCAGAAATGGCTCTACAGGACACAAAGCCACCATCTCACTAGATTCCTTGTGCTAATTTGAGTGATGTTCCAGAGGGTTAGCAGGAATGGAAAGCCAACAGCTTACCAGAAAACAACATTCTTGGCTGACACCGCTGAAGTTATAATGCAAAGAACAACTCCAAAATCATTAAACATTAAGTTTCTGGAATGAGAAGGCAAGCATTTTTTAATACAAAAAGCTGAGACTGCTAAGGAAGAACTGTGCTTGGTTTGGACAAGATAAAATTAGTATCAGTCATATGATTAGGGATAAAATGTTTCCTTTTCAATTAAGACTAAAATGAATAGAAATTGAAAAAGCAGAGATATGTTGGGATTATGACCCCTGAAATTATGCATAGCTCTATGCCAGGCTGAGATTTGCACGACTACAGCCTCAAAGGGGCATCTTCAGTTGGGGATATAACAAAGGGATTCCAGAGGCATTAGTATCAATGAAGAGAGAAGGTTATAAAGCATTTGCTCTCTACAAGTAAAAAGTATAATGAAATTATGCAGCTCCTTTCTTCCCCTGCTGTCTGCAGCTCCTGAATTAGCTGCAGACTCATTACCATTGCTTTCAACAGCTGCAGTACAACATGGGAAACCATCTACTGCTCCAGAGACTGTACTGAAAAATCCCACCCATGCTGCTGAAGAGACACTGGATCTCTAGAGTGGCAGACACTGACGTATTTCAAACAGATGCTAAGACTTCTCATTAACTGCAATATCTGGATCTCTGGAAAACATACCACCTTCACAGGTATAGAAGTGGAATGACCACTGGGACACCGTGAAAAACAAGAGAACTCAAAAACAGCACCATTACACACCAGGCCTCCTAATGAATGTCTGTACGTGCCCAGAAGAGCATACAACATGATTTTCAACCCTGCCAATCAATCCAGGAGTCGCATCTGTGTAAACAGGGAGCAATTTTCTTGACCTTCCCTCACACAAAAGGAGAAGAGAAGTGCTTGATTCTAAAACATGAGGGAATAGGTTTGCACTCTAACAGCAGTTGGGTTTGCCGTGGTCACTTTCCCATTGACCTTCTTTTATTTATTGTCTATAGTGCACGTTTCTCAAAGATGCTTATTAGATTGGAAGTTTACTATTTATTACTGCAATGAAGACACAGGCTCACTCAAGGAAACATTCCAGTGATAAAGCTTTGAAAAAGATTCTAGTGAATGCAGACCTAGATACCACAGCAAATATTCAGGGATTCCAAAGTATAAATTAGACTCTTTCATTTAAGGATAAGGCACATAGTTAGTCTGGGGATCTATGTCCTCTTCATCTTCAACTCCCCTCATGTAATGCATTGGTAAGCAGGACAAACTGTGGAGAATCTTTCACTACTTTTCAGACAGAAAGCCCTAGACTGACACTTTTCTGTCTTCCACACAACTTTTTTCCTTTCTTCCTTTTCCCCTCCCCCCATCTTGCCCTCACTCTTCCCCACCCCAATCTCATCCTTTTTTCCTCCTCTGTTTCGGGTGCTATTGTCTTTTTCTTGACTAATTCATTTCCTAGTTCCATGCTGGTGAGCCACACACAGCTCTAATGCAGCTATCCACTTGTCACAGCTTGCTTCGCCAAAAGAATACAGGGCTGCACTGAAGTGAGCCTCTTCTTTCAGGCACCTGCAAATACCTCTGTAGGAGTTAACCACAGAGGGATGTTCAGGGATACAGCCCAAGCATTAATGGCTATTTACCTTCTGACACAGTGATGACTTGATGAGCAATCCAGTGCACAGAGGAGAGGAAATGAGCAGCAGTGCAAATCCTTCTGCTGGCAGAGCTTCCTACATCAGACACTATCAGTCCTTTAAAGATCTCGTGTCATTTCTTATCAGCAGCAAGAACATACCCCACAATTTCCACTGAAGGAAAAATTACCCCAACTCTCACTAAAATAAAACCTGAGCAAATGGCAAAAGTTTGCTCTATTTCAGTATTGGCTTATCCAAAAAATCCAAACAAATGTTTCATTTTGCAACTGATACAAAGCATTGCTACCATGACAGCTCTGTCCCTCACTTCAGGAGTGCCTAGATTCAACCAAAGAGTTTTATGTAACAGCATACTATCCCTGACCAGTATCCTGGGGGCATTTTCTTTCCTGTTAAAGAGACTGGAAGCTAATGTTATCAGCCAAAGACAAAAAAAAAATTATTTTTCAATGCATATGTGAGAAGCTTCATTGGAAGAGCATCACCCAGTGTAAATCAGTACAGGAAGCAATATGTGTGACTGTGGCTGCTACACTAGAGAGTGCCCAGAAGGAAACCAGGGGGAAGACAGAGCTGCACACAGGGTACAAAGCAGGCTTTCCATGCATACTAAATGTATTTGAACATCAACATCAATTAATTTAATCTTAGCAGGCAGTTTGACATCTTTCTTCAGTTTTATCACTGGGAATTTGAGAAATAACTGTATGAAGACATTTGATCTAGAGGGCCAGGAAAGTTCAGTCCCTGAATGTGCCAAACCCTCTGCCCTTTTCTTTGTTGCCTTCCCAAAAAGCCTTGGCAAGTGTCGTGTAACAACATGTCTGTTTCTTCTTTTAGACCCTGACTCCTCAGTGTTAGACGTCAGGACACTAAACAGTGATTTCTTTCTTAACAGCACAACTTCTTACTTCAGTTCACACTCAGAGCAGACAACCATCTTGTTTTGCAGATCACAGGCACTTCTTGGGCAAAAACAGACCATGCCCTCCTCTGACCTTTTGATTTTCTATGCACAGAAATGCATCTGTGGTCCAGCTTCTCTGTGATAAAGAGAATTAAAACATCCTCATCAGATGCACTTAACTCCTTCTATTCTTTATGGGAGTGAAACAGCAGAATCCAATTATGTTTATCTGTGCAGCAAATATAATACAAAAGAATGTCCTACACATTGAGACAGAAAAGGTAAATACACATTTTCCATAATCAGGTTGCACTCAGATTTCCAGAGACATCAAAAGCCCATCAATGCTTCTCCTACCTCCTCTGCTTCCTAAGCAAAAAAAAAGCCAGAAACAGTCTGTAGAATTTCATTTTAATATAGGTCTTTTTCTGCAATGCAAAAAGACTCTGTAACTTGAAATCCACTTTTTTTTTCCTAAATGATCATAAGGTAGCTTTCCAGAATCACTCAGAAATTACCTATGGAAATGCCTAAGCAGAGAATCAAAGACAGGAGGCCTCATCTGGTTTTCTGACAACAGCTTTGATGAAACAATTTGATGTGAACATTGTGCTTGCAGGAGCACAACAGAATACAACATGCACCCAGAAATCACCACAATGCATCAACCAGATAATGACTAGGAAAACTCTTCTTTTCAATGTACTGAAGGGAAGCAGACATTGTTCTGATGTGTCATCTGTTTTATGAGGTAAAATACTCAAGTTTCTTCATACCCAGACAGAAGCTAAGTACACACAAGATGATAAAGCAAATCCAGGAAACCATATGGACAAATAAAGTATGCTGCTGTGTTTGAACACACATTAATATGCTATCTCTGTATACATAATAAAGTTTGAGCTAACCTGGTCAAAAATAGAGATTGTTTCAATGGAGGCCAAGAAACAATCAGTCCCACACAGAAATTCATGAACTTAGATACACCACCTTTCAGGTACTTGTGGAATTTTTTTATAGTGGTTTTCCACTTGCAGCAGCAGCTGCCATCTTCTAACACACAGCCTTTAAAAACCAGAAGTAACTCAAAGGCCTCCCGAGTGGAACGTTTCTTCTAATCTTAGAATAAACCATGTAGAGCCTGGGAAGGAAATTATTAGACATCGTGTAGATGTGTAGGATACAAGAATGGAAGGGCTTGCAACCCCGAGAGCTGCCAATCCAAGACCTGGGTTGTCACAGCTTTAGATTTGCCCAGAGACAACTCCCATCTCTACCTTCTAAGCAGCAGACACTTTCTAATGGAACAGGCTTTCTTTCTTGAGTTAATTCAATGACACAAATAAAATGAAACATGATCTATATTGAAGAACTCTCGCCATAGCTTTGATGGGAACATTAGGTACACATAGTAATTACTGTTTCTATTGAATTGACTCAGTTAGAACTTAGTTTTACACTAAGGGTAAAAGAAAGAAGTAAAACAGTGTTTCGGGGTTTCAGTCTGTGAGAGACACATCCTGTTGCTCCAGAGAGAGACCAAGTTCAATCTTGATGTTATTTTGTATCCTGAAAGTCAGACGTTACCTCAGAAGTTACATTGACCCTCTGACTGCCATTTTCTGGGCTATTGAAATGCACCTCCACAAAGAAAGGTTTAATCTGGTCTAAAAGAAAATGTCAAAGCTTTACTAAATGTCAAGATTTCTTTACACTCTGAAACAGTGTCCTGAAAAATAGCTGCAAGCGAGAGGAAATTTTTAAATACATCTATTGATACTACACTAAAACCCAACAAAAATAGTTAAAAAAAACCCCAAAAATAATGTGACTAAAATCCAGATTCTTACAAAAACAGAAATGACTCTGTGATTCCCAAAGAATCTCAATCTGATTTTCCATTCTTAAATGTTAAGAACAGCATTTCAAAACAAAATTTACCAGCAATGACATGATGCTTAAGAGGTTGTTGTCTAGTGAACTACAAATGAAAATAAAGCAGAAGTTGAAACTCAAATACCAAACTTAAACTTCCCAAGCAGGAAAGCAATGAAAGCCAAAACAGGAATCCCTGAGAAAATACTACTGTCACTTTTTGAGAACTAATACGTAAACACAAATATTTCCTAACAATGGACAAGTTGAATACCATTGCCAACAAACAGATGAACGTTCAAATGTAATCATATAACCTTTGCAAAACAAATATTATTTGTTTTATGTTACTGCAATTATTATTGATATGATACTACTTATTTATCCCCTCCTCAGTAAATAATCTTTTCCTTAAGTGAGGACAGGGAAAAAAAAAAGGAAAAATCCACAAAAATTTTAAAAATACATGTGCCCATGTAGCCTCAGTAGCATAGCACAGAGACAATGACCCCATGCAAGAAAAAGGGTTTGTCCAGTGCTGGTCTAGCATAAACTAAATAAAGAAGAGACCAGGCAAGAGACAGTAAAATACTATAAAGACAGTCTAACTCACTACAAGCAGAAGAAACTCTTTGCCAAAAGCTACATATAGACAGGGAAGGAACAGGGCACCGTGTCCTGGTAGTTAGGGAAGAAGGAAAAAAGAGGATGTAACCATCTACATAAACTGTTACTTAACTGAAGGGCTAGGAATTGGTGGTGGAAACTGGTGGGAGGACTCCCAAGCATCCATTGTGAACACACAAGTGTAATTCAGTCTTTGAGTAACTACAGAGTAAAATCTTTCACTGGAAAAGCCTGCCTTTCCTAACAGGAACTTAGTTTAACAACAACAACAAAAAAGCAGCATTGTTTCATTAAATTGTGACTAATATTTTTCATACAAAACATATAAGTGCTCAAAATAAGAGATGGGAGATAATTCTAGTAGTCTAGCCTTCACTAGAGTGAAGCAGAAGCCAGGATCACGTGTATGGGCACTTGTACAGACAATTTTTAAACCAGTTACATTTACTTAAAGCAGTAAATTAAAATACATTTGTACCATACAGATTTAAAATTGCTTTACATCAATTTTATAATAGAGGAATAAGTTACTATGAGTTAACAAGTTATCACCTGTATTAGACAAGTAACCATGCTATTCTCATAAGTTACTATGAGTTAACAAGTTATCACCTGTATTAGACAAGTAACCATGCTATTCTCATAGCTGGTGGTAAGCAAGTCAAAACAACTAAATTAATGACCTGTGCACACACCTGGGCAGGTACCGCAGATCAGTATCTGCCATTACTCACATCACAGCCCTTTCAGCACATGGGCCACAAGATTGCAATTCCAGGCAAAAGCAAGCATGGTCCTGAGTGGGTAAAAAACTCACACTGTAAACAAGTTGGAACTAGATGACTTCTAAGGTCCTCTCCAGCCCTAACCATTCTATAATTCTATGTTCAAACCCTCACCTACTCCAAAGAAAAAGCCAGGGCAAGTTAGATGTGATGATTAGCCCAGTTCCTGCTCTGCACCAAAGCTTTCATGCTCAGAGACTCCTTTGGGTAAAATAACAGAGGTGCATGTAGAGAGACTCCTTACAGGATGAAGGCAAACTGAAAAAAAAAGTTGTTGCAAAATAACAAATAACTGTTTGCATGTTTCACACACCATTGTCTGGGCTCATGTAAGTACCCACATATCTGAGCTTCGCAGCCAGCCAGCTTCAGCAACCACAGCAATTTTTACCATAGTGTAACTGACAAGGTAAATATCTTTCCTAGTTTTTAGCATCAAGGTCGTTAAGCTATCCATTTGCCTCTCTGTGTCTGAAGAAACTATTTTGCACTATTTATAGATATGGGTAAAATACAATGCAGTTGGGGACCTACTATCCTCCATAGTATGCTTATTGCTAACTAGCCAGATTTAGTTCTCCTAGAAGGCTGACTTCACATTCTCTATGCTCACAAACTGCAGGTGTTGAGCAGGTCCAGACAAAAGGAATTTGCTATCAGTATAGCTTCTAAGTAAGCCATGCCAAAAAAGGGAGAGAAGAAGAAACTGGTGTATAATGCCCACTTCCTCTTATGGATCTCAGAATCTGTGAAGTTTCAAGGCGTTTCTCTCCCTGCCTAATTTTCCTAGCTAGAAGTACCTGTTAGGAACACTGTCAAGTTTCCTCTGTTCCCTATCTATTACTAATAGCCTTTCAGCTATAATTTAAATTGCACATTATTTCCAGTATTGTAAAAAGGACATATTTTTACTAGTAGTATCCCAAGGTAGCTGACATTTTCTATTTCCCTCTGCCTGAACAGAGTTCCTAATGGAGCAGGAGGAGCTAAAGCCAGTGTTTGGGGCCATATAACACACCACGTTGACAGGGATAAACATTCAGGGGCATGACTTCCAGAGCTCACCAAGCAGAAATCTTCAGAGCAAATCAATACACTTTTAGTCATCAATACTACTTCTACAATTGCTTCTACTCCCTATTAAAATGTTCAAAGGTTTAAACTAGTCCCATAAATGCTGTGATTCACAATACAATACACAAATACTGTCTGCTTCAGTCTGTGATTTATGAGCTTTTAAGCTAATTGAAGTCAGACTGAGCTACCCAGTGCCAGAGAAATGGCTTACATATTAGTTTACAAAATGATGGAAACTAGCATTCAGTTTCCTACAGAAGATCTTTTCCTTGTATTATTTAAACAGGGCTTTGCATTCA
>WKFP01014807.1:707059-719815 GCA_011057875.1 Pterocles orientalis | reverse complement strand
CAGGAAACCATATGGACAAATAAAGTATGCTGCTGTGTTTGAACACACATTAATATGCTATCTCTGTATACATAATAAAGTTTGAGCTAACCTGGTCAAAAATAGAGATTGTTTCAATGGAGGCCACGAAACAATCAGTCCCACACAGAAATTCATGAACTTAGATACACCACCTTTCAGGTACTTGTGGAATTTTTTTATAGTGGTTGTCCACTTGCAGCAGCAGCTGCCATCTTCTAACACACAGCCTTTAAAAACCAGAAGTAACTCAAAGGTCTCCCGAGTGGAACGTTTCTTCTAATCTTAGAATAAACCATGTAGAGCCTGGGAAGGAAATTATTAGACATTGTGTAGAGGTGTAGGATACAAGAATTTAAGGGCTTGCAACCCCGAGAGCTGCCAATCCAAGACCTGGGTTGTCACAGCTTTAGATTTGCCCAGAGACAACTCCCATCTCTACCTTCTAAGCAGCAGATACTTTCTGATGGAACAGGCTTTCTTTCTTGAGTTAATTCAATGACACAAATAAAATGAAACATGATCTATATTGAAGAACTCTCTCCATAGCTTTGATAGAAACATTAGGTACACATAATAATTACTGTTTCTATTGAATTGACTCAGTTAGAACTTAGTTTTACACTAAGGGTAAAAGAAAGAAGTAAAACAGTGTTTCGGAGTTTCAGTCTGTGAGAGAGACATCCTGTTGCTCCAGAGAGAGACCAAGTTCAATCTTGATGTTATTTTGTAGCCTAAAAGTCAGACGTTACCTCAGAAGTTAAATTGACCCTCTGACTGCCATTTTCTGGGCTATTGAAATGCACCTCCACAAAGAAAGGTTTAATCTGGTCTAAAAGAAAATGTCAAAGCTTTACTAAATGTCAAGATTTCATTACACTGAAACAGTGTCCTGAAAAATAGCTGCAAGTGAGAGGAAATTTTTAAATACATCTATTGATACTACACTAAAACCCAACAAAAATAGTTAAAACAACCCCCCAAACATAATGTGACTAAAATCCAGATTCTTACAAAAACAGAAATGACTCTGTGATTCCCAAAGAATCTCAATCTGATTTTCCATTCTTAAATGTTAAGAACAGCATTTCAAAACAAAATTTATCAGCAATGACAAGATGCTTAAGAGGTTGTTGTCTAGTGAACTACAAATGAAAACAAAACAGAAGTTGAAACTCAAATACCAAGCTTAAACTTCCCAAGCAGGAAAGCAATGAAAGCCAAAACAGGAATCTCTGAGAAAATACTACTGTCACTTTTTGAGAACTAATACGTAAACCCAAATATTTCTTAATAATGGACAAGTTGAATACCATTGCCAACAAACAGATGAACGTTCAAATGTAATCATATAACCTTTGCAAAACAAATATTATTTGGTTTATGTTACTGCAATTATTATTGATATGATACTACTTATTTATCCCCTCCTCAGTAAATAATCTTTTAAGTGAGGACAGGGAAAAAAAAAAAAGGAAAAATCCACAAAAATTTAAAAAATACATGTGCCCATATAGCCTCAGTAGCATAGCACAGAGACAATGACCCCATGCAAGAAAAAGGGTTTGTCCAGTGCTGGGTTAGCATAAACTAAATAAAGAAGAGACCAGGCAAGAGACAGTAAAATACTATAAAGACAGTCACTACAAGCAGAAGAAACTCTTTGCCAAAAGCTACATATAGACAGGGAAGGAACAGGGCACCGTGTCCTGGTAGTTAGGGAAGAAGGAAAAAAGAGGATGTAACCATCTACATAAACTGTTACTTAACTGAAGGGCTGGGAATTGGTGGTGGAAACTGGTGTGAGGACTCCCAAGCATCCATTGTGAACACACAAGTGTAATTCAGTCTTTGAGTAACTACAGAGTAAAATCTTTCACTGGAAAAGCTTGCCTTTCCTAACAGGAACTTAGTTTAACAACAACAACAACAAAAAAGCAGCATTGTTTCATTAAATTGCAACTAATATTTTTCATACAAAACATATAAGTGCTCAAAATAAGAGATGGGAGATAATTCTAGTAGTCTAGCCTTCACTAGAGTGAAGCAGAAGCCAGGATCACATGTATGGGCACTTGTACAGACAATTTTTAAACCAGTTACATTTACTTAAAGTAGTAAATTAAAATACATTTGTACCATACAGATTTAAAATTGCTTTACATCCATTTTATAATAGAGGAATAAGTTACTATGAGTTAACAAGTTATCACCTGTATTAGACAAGTAACTGTGCTATTCTCATAGCTGGTGGTAAGCAAGTCAAAACAACTAAATTACAGACCTGTGCACATACCTGGGCAGGTACCGCAGATCAGTATCTGCCATTACTCACATCACAGCCCTTTCAGCACATGGGCCACAAGACTGCAGGTCCAGGCAAAAGCAAGCATGGTCCTGAGTGGGTAAAAAACTCACACTGTAAACAAGTTGGAACTAGATTACATCTAAGGTCCTCTCCAGCCCTAACCATTCTATAATTCTATGATCAAACCCCCACCTACTCCAAAGAAAAGGCCAGGGCAAGTTAGATGTGATGATTAGCCCAGTTCCTGCTCTGCACCAAAGCTTTCATGCTCAGAGACTCCTTTGAGTAAAATAACAGAGGTGCATGTAGAGAGACTCCTTACAGGATGAAGGCAAACTGAAAAAAAAGTTGTTGCAAAATAACAAATAACTGCTTGCATGTTTCACACACCATCGTCTGGGCTCATGTAAGTACCCACATATCTGAGCTTCGCAGCCAGCCAGCTTCAGCAACCACAGCAATTTTTACCATAGTGTAAATGACAAGGTAAATATCTTCCCTAGTTTTTAGCATCAAGGTCGTTAAGCTATCCATTTGCCTCTCTGTGTCTGAAGAAACTCTTTTGCACTATTTATAGATTTGGGTAAAATACAATGCAGTTGGGGACCTACTATCCTCCATAGTATGCTTATTGCTAACTAGCCAGATTTAGTTCTCCTAGAAGGCTGACTTCACATTCTCTGTGCTCACAAACCGCAGGTGTTGAGCAGGTCCAAACAAAAGGAATTTGCTATCAGTATAGCTTCTAAGTAAGCCATGCCAAAAAAGGGGGAGAAGAAGAAACTGGTGTATAATGCCCACTTCCTCTTACGGATCTCAGAATCCGTGAAGTTTCAAGGCTGTTTCTCTCCCTGCCTAATTTTCCTAGCTAGAAGTACCTGTTAGGAACACTGTCAAGTTTCCTCTGTTCCCTAGCTATTACTAATAGCCTTTCAGCTATAATTTAAATTACACATTATTTCCAGTATTGTAAAAAGGACATATTTTTACTAGTAGTATCCCAAGGTAGCTGACATTTTCTATTTCCCTCTGCCTGAACAGAGTTCCTAATGGAGCAGGAGGAGCTAAAGCCAGTGTTTGGGGCCATATAACACACCACGCTGACAGGGATAAACATTCAGGGGCATGATTTCCAGAGCTCACCAAGCAGAAGTCTTCAGAGCAAATCAATACACTTTTAGTCATCAATACTACTTCTAGAATTGCTTCTATTCCCTATTAAAATGTTCAAAGGTTTAAACTAGTCCCATAAATGCTGTGATTCACAATACAATACACAAATACTGTCTGCTTCAGTCTGTGATTTATGAGCTTTTAAGCTAATTGATGTCAGACTGAGCTACCCAGTGCCAGAGAAATGGCTTACATATTAGTTTACAAAATGATGGAAACTAGCATTCAGTTTCCTACAGAAGATCTTTTCCTTGTATTATTTAAACAGGGCTTTGCATTCAGGAATGCAGAAGAGGAACTGACATTTCCTTTTGGCACTGCTTCTTTAAAACACTGTGTAATCAAATGTCATCTCTAATGCAAGTTCCCTAGTGCAAAGTATTGCATCAGAAGTGTGCGGTGGAAAGATGTATGAGCAGAAGGTGGCAATAGAGCACCAACTAAAAGTCTGTGTAAATTGTATTCATAACTAAATGCTTGCTGTCACCACAAGACACATATGCATGGGTCATACACCTCCACTGAAAATGCAACATGACTTAGGCATGATTTCTTACTGCTACATTATTCTTGGGTAAAAGTAAATGCAAGACGACTACCTTTTACATTGGGTAGCTGACATAATTACAAGACTTCCCTAACCACTACTGTATGCTGCCTACATGGTTCTCTATATCTATCAGAAAAATACTGAAAACAGGTTTTTGTGTAGTTTGTCAACAGAAAAAAATTATAAGTCTGTGTACGTACCTCCAGCTGAAAAGCACCTGTCTTTGAGCTGAGTTGAAAACTGTCATTACATTTTATACAACAACATTCCCCTTCACACTGGTGGAAAGTGTACAGAAAATTTCATTTCACTCTTTCCAAGACTGAAAATATTTTGGTTCAACACTCAACTGTTAACCAGGTAACCACACAGACATTAAGCTCATCTCAAGTTTATAGTTAAGTTTGTGAACATCAACCAATAGGTACCCAAAACTGTGATTTCATGCTGCTTTGTGTAAAGGGTCTTTCCACATATGTAAAGATTATCTTAAATTCCCTTTTTCATTTGAAATGTGTTCTGATTTACAGCCTTTAATCAAAGGCAGAAAATAATAATAATAGTTGTTAGGAAAGGAGGGAGGATGCCACCCCCGCAAACCATCAGGTTGAGGACTGGGTGGGCAGGTGGCTGGCCCACCAGGAGGAGGGAGGCAGGAGGGGAGGCAAGCCTTCCCTCTCTTGGCCTAAGGTATAGGAAGCAAGCAGAGATGTCACATGCTGCCTTAAAAGCAATGACAATTTAATTCAGCTAGTTATTTCACACACCCACCTCCCCACCACTGTTCTGACATAGAAAAATACAACAGGATGGAACAATGGGGCAGGAAAAAAAAAAAAAACCCAACCCAACAAAACAAACAAACCACAATAATTTTAACCAGTATCTCATGCAATATTTCAGAGATGCAAGATGTCATACCTCCAGCAGAGATACACATTTTCTAAACTCTGATCTTTATGCATTGCAGAAAGCAGTTTTTCTAAGGTTTTTAAATATTTGACATTATTTAGCAGCTTTGCATGGGTTTTCTGGTTTTGAACCTCTCAAAATAAATATTCTTCTTAACACAAACACGGCAATTAAAGAGAAATCTTTGGGCGCGCCCTGAGCCGGAGCCCGCAGGGTGGCAGCACCGGCCCGAGGCGCTGCCGGCAGCGGGGAGGACCAGCCCCAGCCCCCCGGGGTTTCAGACACCCTGAGCCTTCCCCGCGAAACCAGCCGAAATCAAAGCCCGCTGAACGGTGCTTACTAGCTATTATTTCGGTTTAAGCTCTAACGTTACAGCTCCCTGGCACTGAACACCAAGCAGTGTGTATCGGTTACACTTACTCCTCCTTGCACGTACACCACGGTTACCACATCAACCTGCTGGTATCACAGGGGACACGGAGGGCATGTGAAACCAGCCTTGCCAAAAAGGGCAGTAGGTGAACATCCCACCTCAGCAAACAGAGGGGAACTGAGAAGTAAAGCAGGAATTAAATTCTCAGGGGCTCAATTAGCAGTGACCACAGCTGGTGGCTGGCAGGCGCTGGTCCTTGCAATCCATCACCTGAGGCTGGAAACTGATACACTGCAAGCAGGTATTATGTCCTCCCTCATGTCTGTACAGTGACTAAAACGTGCCAAGCAAACATTTCTGGCAACAGCTCTAACGGTCTGTGAGTATATCAGCACCCCAGCAGCGGCAGACAGAGCTCTGTGTGGATACCAAACTATAAATACATCCGCAGACTTTGGTCAGTGCTCATCCACCACAAAAAGGATCCCAGGGGCAACCCATCACTAGAGACATCATTTTCTCTGTGTCACTGAAAAAGATCAGTTTTTAAAAAACAACAAAATGAAGGAAATAGAAATCATAAGATCTACCATTCTAAAAAGCCTACCTGCAAAATTACTGAATTGGCAAAAAAAACCAAGATCCCCAACTAAGACTTCCAATTATTAAATATCTAAGTGTGTTGGTGTCTAGCTGCCTAATGTACCTGAAAGCAAGCTTTAAAATAGAATTTTAATGTTGATACCAAGTTTATAAATCGACCATTTAAATGCCATGATAAGCCATGCAGAACAAGCTTTGAAAGGATAATGAACATACATAAAAGCCAAGGCTCGGTATGTTAGACCATGTTCTCACCATACAGCTGAAAACCTCTTCCAAATAGCACACACTTCTTCCACTGAGATTAAGAAGTTTCAAAAATAAATTAAAAAAAAAAAAATGGGACAAAGGTCCTCTCACCAGTAAATAATTTTGTTAGCAGGCACTTTTTAAACAAAACAGTTGATTTGCTTAAATATTAGTAACTTATTACTCAGCAAAGTGAAGCAACTAAAATGTAAAACAGGAAACAGGAACTATTAACTAAATATTGGATATTCTTTAAAAAAAATAAAGGGTAAGCTACATAGCATAGCAACCAGCATTTACTAAACTATTAATTACCAGTGGTTTTAAATAACTTAGCTTCACTACTATCACAGCTACAGCTTCCTGACTGGTCAACAGATAAAGAAAATTATTCAGAAGCTATTTCTTGCCCTGGCTTGTTGTCTGGCTTAGCGACAACATTACAGGAACCCAATTCTCCGACAGGCTGGCAGGGGACCATCTTTCCCATTTAACCTTCATTCCAGAACACTGGCCTTTATCAGAGAAACGTTGCACTTGTGTCCCCATATAAATAACTTTCCTTCCCCTTGAAGCATGCGCTTGGACACAATGTGGGCATCAACTACATTTGTTACATGCTATAATTGCCTTAATATTGGAGTCCAGTTTAAGTGAAATGGTAAGATATATTTCGTTCTTTGGTGGTTGGTAACTGTAAAGCAGATTAAATAGCACAGACTTATTAAAACCAAATGAAAAAAGTAAGAAAGTTATGAGAGACATTTCCTTTAAAAAACTAAAAGACTTAGTAACTCCTAAACATTGTTTTTCTTAACTCTGTGTTGATATCCACTCAAATACTAAAATTCACCCTATTATATCACATGGTCATAAAGACATAACTGCACACAGCAGTGAAATAACTATAGAATTAGAATGAATATGTTCTAATCAGTTTAAAATCCCAGAAAACCTATCACCGTTAGCCTTTTTCAATTTAAATACTGTTAAGGAAATAAAAACTGACTGCTGACTGGAAGCTGTATGTCTCTATCAAGTCACATGTAACTTTCTTTATAGACCATTAGTAACACTACTAGTACCAGTAAGACAGACTCCTTGGTGCTATAGGGCCACAAGCTCCAAGTCACATCCTAGTACTGAAACCACCACGTTGCACATGGTGTTTGGATAGGGGTTCCTCATAATGCCTGTGATATACATAACCAAAGAACCCAAGTGGAAGCAAAGGGGAAAGGAAGGTGAAGAGATGCATATTCACTTTCCTTTTATTTTACAAATGATTGTCATTTCAACCACATTTTAAAAGTTCCCAACCAGAAAGCAAACTAGACTAAATTTTTACACTGATAGATGCTACTGCTGTGGAGCAGAGAGCAGTGCTAACAGATTGTCTAACAATTTACAGTATATGGGCAAGTTGCTTGTTATACCAAACTTAAACACTTTCAATGCTTGGAGTCTCTCAGGTTGACAGTTGAGCCATTTGAAAAAAAAAAAAAAAATTACGCACAGAACAGATTATTTTAAGGAAATTCTTACCACCGTTTCACTGAAAACCTCAAGAATGTTCAAGCTTTGGAGCACAGACTTCAAAACCTTGCTGCCATGTCAGGGATAGGTTTTCTGCCATCTCCATGAATATTCATCCAAAACTGAGTAAGTCACAAACATCTAAAAATGCAGCTTAACATTCAATGTCACAGTTCCTTCCTTTCCTGCATATAGTGCTTTTCATCACTAACTTCTGACGCGCTTGGAAAAAAGCGCCTTAGTATCATTTTGCCACTTCTTTACACAGAACTTTACAGGTGAAAAATTATTTTCTGTAAGATTCAGTTTGTATTCAGCATCATCTGTCCCTTTCCATCCCTGGTGACTACTGAACCATGCTTGAACTCCACGCTGCTCCTTGCAAATAGGGTACACAGCTGTCAAGTGCTTCTCACGGCACTGGGCTCTGGTAGAAGAGCGCAGAAGGAAGATGCTCTCTCTCCATACTCCTGCCATATGCTACACATCCAGGGAAAGGACAGACCACCCTGCATGTGAAGGGGTGAAGAGGAAGAGAAGGAAGGGAGGAACACACAGGGAAAGTGAGGACCAGGACAGGGCAGAAAGCTAGAAGAGTAAGTTATATATACCTGCAGATGCTACCAAACGTTCCCACACAACCCAAACTGGTGTATAGTTCCTGTCATATTCCTGCAGTGCCACAGGCTCACAGGCTGGGTGGAAGTGTACCGGCGCTCCCAGGTGTACCGCTGGTGCTGTTGGATGAAGGCTGTGATGTACTGTTGAGGAGTTCTACCCTACCAGGGACCTCCCTAGAGGGAGTTGGTTTGGCCCCATGGGATGAGGCTCTGTCCTGCATTTTTGATGCATTTTCTAAGTTTCTACACTTTAAAAGTTATTTTAAAATAATCAGAAAGTTAAAAAAAAAATCAGCGTTTGAAAGACAGGAACAAGATTAATGCTAAAAATAAGAAAATAGAGTACATTAATTTATTGAACTACACAATCAATAAATACATGCTTTTTCACAAAACTCCTGCGTCATTCAGCACACAAAATGGATGAGGCTCCTTGGTAAAAGCTTACTAATTTATCTTCATTTTTTAAACCCAGCCATGACTTCAAAGTTATTCATTTCCTGATAGCTTTCTTTTGAAAAATAATATTTTATAAATCAAGTCATACTTATGACAGCAAGAGAACTGACAGGACAACACATCCAACCACTGCAAAGCCTCAAATGCCTAGTCATTTGAATAAGGAGATCTGCCTTTGGTACATGGTATTTTTCAGTGTTTTGGTTTTGTTCTTGGTCATACTCTAGTATCGCTACAGTTGAAGTATTGTGCTGAATTACTATCCATGTTCTTTAAGTTACTATTTTACTTTTTAAACCTTGTATTTCCCTTCCCTGAAGTTAAGAACACATCCTATATTCTAGGACAGCAGGCTTTGTATTTCCCACCCCAGCTGCTGGAGCAGCAGGAATTCCCCTTCATTTAGCAAGGCGGAAGGGGTTTACTTCAGCTTAATGAAGGACAAGTCTGTGAAAGACAAAACTATTCAGAGTTATTAAATACACAGAGACATTATCCAGCTCAGGAAACCCCCTGAGCTGAAAGCAGCTGGAGGCTGGGAGATTATTCAGGGGAAGTATCAGATATGCTTGCCCTTTTCCTACTCTTCTCCAAGCACCAGGTTGTGGCTACTGTTGAGAAGAAAACACTGAGAAACACAGACCCTTAGGTCTGATTTTGAAATGCAGCTTTTACAGATGACAAATGCAGTCAGCATCTGAAAGCCCAGACAAAGTTTATTTCATTGCATGCTTTCAGACTGTCTGAAGAACAAGGCAAGCAACCAGTCCATCAACTAAGTGTGTTTACAGTTTCCAGACTCCCATTACCACTAAAGTGATTTTTAAAACATCAATTAACAAAATAGAAAGAGGAATGAGAACAAAATAGATTGTTTTGTAAATTTTTTGGTCACATCAGAGGTCTGGTAGTCTCCAGACAGTCAATCTCTAGAGTTTCTAGAGTTATGAGAAAATATGGAGCAAACAGCAGCTCCCAGCTAACTCTTCTAACAGGGAGCTATAGCTAACACTGTCACACGCTCTCATATTAACCTTTTCCTAAACAAGATGATAATTTCTTCTTTCTCCTCTGAAAACACGACCTGTACTCTCCTAGATGGTACTGGCCTTCCTTGGACTGTTAACTGTTATTCTGTTTCTGATACGTTTTAGGGCAGGTGTCCAAAGTTCAACATTATTTATAGAGAATCACACATCAGACTTTTGTTTCAGTGTTTGTCCAATTTTTAGCACAAGGCAAAATTCAGGTTTTCCAGCCACTACTCCATTTTAAAGTTCTGAAAAACTAAATGTTCAGTCCATAAACCATTAACTGGTTTCCTTGAAGAGTTACTAAATGTGGATCCCAGCAACTTCTTCCACTGTACATGACCTCACATTCATCCACAAGCAATTTCTCCTGTCAGACAGCACAGCTGTAGGTTCTTAGCAACTCCATAACTGCCCACCTAAGTCCTGCAACACTCACAAAAGGCAATGCTCAGGGTCTTCTATTCCATTTGCATCCACTTGAAAAATCTCTTCTATAACAAACTGTAAACAGACACTTTAGAATGTACCCAGTTCCACCTAAAAAATGGTTGTTGATGTCTGAAGTGCTAAAGAGCTAAAATGTATCAGAAAAGTGTCTATTACCTACTATTGTGCATTATTTTATCCCAGTGATTTAAGTTTTTAAACACAGCTACACCAAGCTCTATAAATTCTCAGAAATTCATTAACATGTTAATCTCAATCCAGGAATATAGTCTTTGTGTTATTTAACATACATTTATACACTCTAAACCTGACATACACATATTATACATACATATGTATGTATACACACATTTCCATTTTTTTTAAATTAAAAGTGTTAGGAAAAATACTAATTGCACAGTTTTGATATTTAGAACACACAACTTCATCCCTACCATCTTTATGTTAATTTAATTACCGTTAATGCAGATTATAATGTGTTCTCATGGCTACAAATTAATGAGACAAATTGCTGTGGCATGGCAGTCTGAACAAAACAGGAGCAGACGATGAGGCAGCCCAGCTTTCATCAGCTTCTTTAGCTAACAGGCTCCAAGTACACAAAGGAAATAAAAATTACTTTCTCTGCCTTTGCATTCCCACCTCTGCAGCAATGCAAGCCTCTGAACCATAGATGCTATACCACAGGTGCTTGTGAAAGCTACAGAGCAGGTTTGCAGTCACTTTAAAATAGATGCAATATGTATCAGCCCTTTCCCTCCTTCTTACCCAGATTAATCTGGAGAATGGATTTCATGAGGGAGTACACAGATTGTTTACACAGCAGTTCATACAAAGCTTTGCATTCCTAACCTGAGGTATGCATTGGGGCCAGTATTTTGTTATCTCTTCTTGCTCACTTTTAATAGATTTAAAGGTTGGAGTTATTGTATGTTTTTAAATTATTATTTCATGCTATTGTAAAGTAGTCTAGGGAAGCCAATGATTTATAAAAATTGAAGATTAACTACACGCCACTGATACTTTATGAAGGAAAAGAGGCTACCCTATCCATTACAGCAAAGAGTCGTAAGACTGACAAAGTTCACCCTCAAACATGTCAATGGAAACCTTACTATCGTTAACATATCCAACACAAACACAAACCTCATGTCCCATTGACTTTGCATTGACTCTTGAAATACAGCCAGTGAACAATAATCTTCAGAGAGAAGAGAACATGCATGAAGCACTCGGACTGATGGAAGATTAACTGTGCATTTTTTTAAGTAGCACTTAAAAACTGAAGAGTGACATTTCTGCAGGATACAAATACACTTGAAGATAGGCACAAGTTTAAAAGGATTACTCTGGACACCCCCAAATCTTTGGTGGTGTTTGAAACCCTGACAAATTTTTATACCTTGGCCCCATCTTCATCTTCTACCTGTGCCAGAAATACCACTGGAACATGGATGGAGAAAAAGCAGTGGCAACAATATTCTGTATTTGCATTTCATCTAAGACTGTTACTACCTGTGTGCCAGCTTTTGCTCCCAGCCAGCAGTTAATATACCATATAGACTTGTCATTGCCTCCTAGAAGGTTTTGACTAGCTGGAGAAGAGACCAACTGGAGACAAGAACACCACAAGATAGTTGAACTGCAACTTGCAAAAGGCACCAGAGATTATCCTCAATTAATTTACCAAATTTATCTGTTTAGTGCTACAAGTATATAAAAATTTGTAATGCTGCTGGATAAGCATTATGATACGATTGCAGGACTGGTTCTCAAGGTAGCTCTCACAGTTGTTTGAATGTAAAGGAAACATAGAATACCAAAAAGCTACTGGTATCCAATTAATTTGTCAGAGCATTTGGAGAAAGTTTTGTTTTCCATTCTTATTCACCTTTCAACACAAAGACTCATCCAAAACTGCCCACTCACAAATATTTTTTAAAAAAATAGCAACACCCCTGGCATACAGGAAAGGATTTGTAACTTGCAGGGGGAGGAGGCAAACAATAATTATCCAAAACATTAAAACAAGGAGAATATATTTACAACTAGCTCTGAAAAGCAGCCAGAACTATGTTTTCATCTCTGCTGGCATAATAAGGAAACCACAAAAGCTGCATTAGAACAAAGTGTTTTCTCAACATATGTTTATAAGCAGAACGCAAGAAATTTTTCTGGCTGATGAAAACTACCAATTCCCTCACTGGAAAACATAGTGCCCCTTTGACTGCCATGCTTGTAGTAAAAGAAAATAAAAAAGATTTTGGCAGAAAGACTAAAACAGATTTTTAAAAAAATTGGCAGCCAACCTGTTGCTCTTTGCAGTCAATGCTTCACATGTCAAGTTTTACTTAACGTCTGGAAAGTGAGCCATGAAAAGGCTTAGAACAATATCAGACACTTCCTCAGGATTTATATACTTCGGGCTCTTTTTTAAATAAAGAAAGGTCTCTTTGGGAGATCTTAGCTTATCT
>WKFP01014807.1:658081-686359 GCA_011057875.1 Pterocles orientalis | reverse complement strand
GAGCCACAGAGGGGCCATATATAATCTGCTTCTTAAACAGTGACTGCTTCAAAGCAAGAGGTGCATCTATACTTTGAGAATCAATACATCAGTTCGATGATGATACAGCTCAGAACAATGCCCGGTTTCCTGAGATGACCTCTGAAAACTTTCAAAGGCATAATACAAAGTTGGATTATTATTCCCATAAAAAAATAAAGGAATATTGTATTCCTCAGAAGCAGAGTCTCTGCTGGCTTCTGATAAAAAGCACATAGCTACAATGAAGGAATAATAATGTACTGCAGATGGTCATTAAACAGAGAGGACACAACATGTTTCCAAGAGGAAGCTTCTAGTTATGTTTTGGAGACCTGATAACGTCAAATGTAATAAACTAAATTGCATGAAACAAGTCACTCTAATTTCATCCTTTAATATGATTATATGTTTCCCCACAATGTATCCTAATGTAGCCCATGAGACAGAAATCTATACAGGACAAACTTGTATTAATTTTACACGTACCAAATACATGAAGTATTCAAGTAAGCATTGCATCAGATTTAATATTTTTGTTTGGTATATAAAACCAGTGCACAGTTAATTAATGCTGGTTTTTACATGGATTTTCATTCATTCCAAATAAGTGAAAAATATCAATACAACAAAAGTTGTACTCTATCATATTTTCCATGCACTTATGTCTCTGCTATACCTAAGCTCATATGATGGACTAAAGGCAAACCACTTCCTTTAAGCAGAAGGCATTTCAGCCCACTGAAAGGACCAACTCTCAGCAGGGAACCCAAGGCTCTTCAAAGCCTGAAACAGTCTTAAGCAACACCGTATAATTCACGCACTCAGGCCGCAGCATCCAAACACTAGAGAAGGTAAATGTCAAGAACAAGTGAATGGTCTGGGATGCTCAGAACCCCACTTTCAGAAAACAATGACTATACTGCACTGTAGGCTCCACCCATCATTCCCAAGTTGATGAAATTTTTGCCTCTGATTCATGGAGGTTTTCTTAATGTTTAGCTATTCAAATAGAAAAAAAAAAATCTACAGTAGCCACAATTAGCAGCATTTTGTTTAAATGCTAAGTGATTTCTCTTTTAAAAGGCTAAAACAATGCTGTAGCATTCCCTGGGGGATTAGAAGAGCTTTCAGTTCCCCCAAAGACATTATTCACTGTTAATAAGCAGAACTCTGTCATCACTACCTTCCACATGTTGATATGTCTGTGCTTCTGTCCAGAAGGACCTCTGAACTAGTAAACTATAGCAAGCTTCAGGAGAGAAAACACTGTTGATTCATTTTTTCGCTTAGCTGCAACACGTTTATACCCCATCTTTCAGAATTATTACAGCTTAAAATGCAAATCAGAATAACCAAGCACAAAGTTTTAGTTGGACAGATTTTTTTAAGCTGAAATATTTCCAAAGTAACTCCAGTTCACTAAAATCAGCTTCAGGCAAGGCTTTGTTTCTCCATGACATTTCTATGTGGAATCCCAGTGGAAAAATAATCAGGAAAGACAGCAGAAAGACAATAAATTAAGTAGTTACAAGCAGCCAATAGCAGAAACTCTACAAAAGGTGAAACCAGTCTGAAATTTTCAGCTGAAAATCTTGTCAGAAAATACTTTTAAATTTTGTGTCCGATGTAGCTTTACTTTAACTCCAAATCCAGGGAAGGAAAACAGCCAGAAACCCAGTGGTCTCCATAATCGTTCCAGAAGTGGGAAATTCAGAGTTAAACCCCACTTCTGCCTTACTGAGAGCAGAAACTGAGTCTGTCTTCCAGACACACTCCCTAATCAACAGGCCTGTCTCCCTCTTTCTACTCTTCTGTCAAAAATACTAAGTAGTATAACTTCCATTCTAACGGAAATAATTTTTAAAAACTGACATTTTTATAAGACGGAATTATTCTCAAACAACTTGGTGTTACCATCTCTGATGGGTATTGACTGGCATTACTTTACATAACCATTGCTCTCCCAACAGCCTCTACTCTCTTCTCATGGATTTCAGAGACTACCACGTTTGACAACATTCTACAAAATCATAATTGATTATCAGTGTTTTAAAAAATAATTGGTAGACAACTACTACAAACAAAATACAGCAGTGTGTGTATTGAAGCCTATATGCAGACGTCATCAGCAGAAGCTCAAGAATTTTGTTAGCAGCATATTTACAGATACTGCTTCCCAATGCACGGGAAGCCCTTGCATACCTACATAACCCTCTGGCTAGGAAGGAAGTGGCTGTTTAGAGATCAGATACTGATTTAGATTTCTCAAAGTTACTTAGTGATATAATCTCTTAGAAATCAGATGTGACACATCTATCAACTTCATGATCAGCATCTAAAACAGACTTTCCAGTGACCAACAGCAAAATTAGCAACACCTCATCTGACCTCAGGCAAAGCCTCTTGGGGAGAAAGAGATTTCAAGCATGACACTTGCGCAGTCCATTCATCATATTATTCCTACTACTTCTTTATCATAGAGTTGAATAATTTTAACCAATCAGCTAAAGACAGGTTCTTTTCTCTTCTCTGCAATGACACAGTGAAGACCTCTGGCCAGTCTAGATGTCACTTGACAGCAAGAAGGATTAAGCACCTGTGTAGGGACAGCAAGCAGAGTTCAAGAAATCTCCCTGCCCACAGCTACTTCCCTTTACTGAACAGTGAAGTGTCAACGTGAAATAACCCGTGACCTGCTATTGAAGCACCACACACCCTTTATCTGCATGCTCGGTGGTGTCACTGGAAACCAGAGAGGCAGAAGGACTAACACAGGTTGGCATTTGGTTGACTAGCATGGGTTAAAACAAAAAAGTTAAGAGAACAGTATCCAGCTTCCCATTAAATGCTGAAGTCGCTTAAGGATAGCATGAACACCAAACACACGCTTGCTGATTTTTACTTCTTTCAGTCATTCAGTGAACAAAAGAAGGTTCAATTGATTAGGAGGAAAAAAAAGCAATTATTCATTAAGCATGTACTCAAATGAATTATTTGTGCATTCCTCTTCAATCTAGGGTGAAATACCTTTTGCAGCATGCTGGCCATTTAAACATCAATTCTTCATATCCCCTTCTGTTACTTACCTAAAAAAAAAAAAAGGGGGGGGAAAAATACATTAATTCTCCATGTTCTCAAATCTATCATGAATACATACATGAATAAGTTTTCAGTAGTTACAAGTTAGGTAAGACTACTAAGTTTTGGTTATATTATTAGTTTAGATAACATGTTTCTACTTCTGCTTCAGCTAAGCATTCAGTAATTGAATATAAGAACTTTTTTCCTCTCCAGTAAAAGAAATCTAAATAAAAGCTACTTGATGCCCTTAATAATTTAACTTAATCTTTTTTCCTTTCACAAAGGTACAGTATTTTCTTGTTCAACTATTTAAGGCTTTGAAGATTAAACAATGGTGTATAACAGTAGGTACCACCAGCTGACTGAGGATGGGAAAAACCTCCAGCACAGCCAGGAACTGGCCTCACAGGTACCCAGCACAACTAAGCAGGCAGAAGCACCTTTGCTCAAATCTAGGTGACAGCACCTGTTTTTCTCCATGACCCATATGAGGAGAGTGAGCAACATCCACAGGTGTCAGCACCTGCAAATCTCAAATGAATCTCAACTCATATTTCTCCCATCCACACACCATCTATCACTCTTCTATGACTGAATTGCATTCATTATTACTTCTTTTCTATACTCAAACTGAATATAATTTTTAAAGTTTACAATACATCCTATAAAATGAATGATTGTCTTAGATGATCCATAAACTACCTAAAACACACCCTTACAAGCACTGACTCTGAAAAGAAAAATATTTCATTCTGCATCCATATCACTTTTGCCACATGCTGGCTTTTCAGATGTTTTCTTAACCAACACAAGTTGAGAATTATAAGAAATGTAGGTGAAACCCAAAACTAGTAAATAGCTTTCATATTTAATCACTCATCTGTATTTCTTTAATTCATAACTCCATACTTTCCAGTATTAAACTTGCCCAAGCTTTCTGAAAAATTTCAGATGGAAATTTCACTTTTTCACACAATGTGCTCACACTGAACAGTGTACGTGCTCAACATTCATTTTGCCTGTACTCAACTAACTTCATTTTAGACTGAACTGTAAATCACTGAACTGAAATCGCTGCCAAACAGACATCCACTGCACAAGTTCTGCTGCTTCCACCTCCTGTCAGCCTACTTTGTGATGCCTCTGAATTAGCACCATTTTTTTTTCTTGTCAGAACTTGTATTAACATCCTCTTTCAAAGCAGAAAATTTTAGTCCTCTAGTCCATATGCATGCACATGTCTAGCCTTTTTCAAGAGAAATGTAACTGCCAGCTACCATTCATACTTCTCCAGGGTATAAGCCCATTTCAGGATTTATAACACTATTGTGCTTTAACTACAAGATGTACTTAGCTGGATTTAAAATGGACCACTTCATACTTTCGTCCTTAAAATGACAACTCAATGTATTAATGCCACCAGATTAGAATTGTCTGATGAAATGTGTCAGTTTTCAGGTTTGGTTCATTTTTTCCCCCCCCTTTCCCTTTTAAGGGGAAGCATAGTTATCAAGGTCAGCGAGAAAACAAATTAACCCTGTTGATCACAGGCATTCTCATTGCTAGTTTTCCTACAGTTGTTTGTACTGATTACCCATATACCCATTCCACAGGTAATTTTGAGTGTTAGCAAAAACCTGAGGGACTTTTTTGCAGTGCCTGCTTTGCAGTTTAAAGAGTTGGGAGGGCCCCACACAAAAAGTATATATTAAAGTACCACAGATAAAGCTTGTTTCATAAAGCTTGTTTCTGTGGAAAAATATCTTTGTCCTTTGCCATTTGGCAAATGTTACACTGATTCTGTTGCCTGGGGCTTATACCAGAAGAGCTAAAATCAAGACAAACGCCCCTTGTTATGCATTAAGAGTAATCATCAGCAATGCACATACTTCAGCTCCCGTTGCCCAGTCTAGCTGCAGATCACAAGCATTCCACTCAAATGAGGTGTACATTTCTCTTTTATCAGTGAAAAGTAGTAATGTGGGAAACAATGATCAGACAGACTCCAAGTGAGGTGACTCATAGGCAGATAATGAATCCCATGCATTTCTTCCATGTAATGTCCTTCATTTTGCACCTTCGCAACCCAAGGCATCCAAGACTGTACTGGCTCAGGAACTGTTTAGCACAGATACATCATGTAAGCTGTTAGACTTCATTTGGCATTTCAACCACAACCGTCACAGAACACCAAGCTCCAGTCAAGCTGCAGACACACTTGCTCGAGGGCAGGTGTTGCTCACTGCTCCTAGAGTCTTGTATCTCAACTCTTACCAGGTTTTGCAAATTGTCACTGCTAGCTGATGGCAATAGCTAAAGAAGAGGTTGATTTGTGAAAGCAACCCAACTCTGTGCACTTAAGCACATGATTAAATGGGATACAGACATGGTTTGAACCTCTACAAGAAAGCAGTTTAGCACATGCTTGACCAACAGTCAATGTACTGACAATTTGTTGTGCACATTACCCTGGGGAGAAACTAGCTCTCCGTAACTCAGCCAGTGCCAAAGCGTGCAGTACATCTCCTACAAGACTTGTTCCAAGTCCTAACTCTTGAAGAGTATTTTCCTTTCCTCCCTGCTGCCCCCCACCAAAAAAAAAAAAAAAAAAAAAAAAAAAAAAAAAAAAAAAAAGACACAACTTTTTTGTTCCTGGCTAGCATTCCTTATCTAAACCAGAAAAGTACAGATTTCATACTTAGATTAGGCTTTAGGCTCAAGGTTGGGAGGGACTACATTGAAGATCCTGCTCTGAATCAGGTAAAATAAGCATTTGATATTACAATGCCAACACACCATACAAGAATCCTTCTCGATCACCGAGCTCCAAATTACTCTGGACAGACATCTCGATTTCTTCTGCAGAGCTGCTCCACTTTGTACAATTACATATTTATTGGGTTGGGGAAAGAGGATGCATAATGTGCATCATAAAGCAGTGAAGAAAACAGTAATTGACAAGCCATTAAAAACTACATTACTGTTTCCTTAAGATATTTGATGTGAATCTAGCAGTGTGGGTAAAAGATGTTAAAATGACTAACCTGTAAGTGAGGCTCCACCATTTGTATGAAGAGCTGATTGTGTCTTTTCACACTCCCTCCTCCCCCTTTCTCAGTACCATACCAGCATATTACAAACAGGACTGTCAGAAATGCTACACTGTACATAATAAAAGCACGGCTTTCTTCTCCTCCAATATTAATTTTTAAGATAAATATGACATGAACTGTAGAGAAAGAAATAATGACCACATTAACAGCAGGTGTCATAATATCACCTTTACCCATGATACCACCTTCCTCCAATTTTAGGGAAGGACAAATATGCCGTAGTTATTATGGATCAGGAAGGAAACCAGTACAACAGCTTAATCACTGAGCTTCTTGGGAAATAGGATTACTGCTAATGGATGAAGCTGTCTCTTGTCTGTCTAACAATTAGAAGTGATCCTCCAAAAACTCTGACTGGAATTGTATTACCCAGCCATTACAGACACAAACAGCTATGAGACTGAAATAATATTTTTCCTACAACTGCAGAGGACATGAAATGAAAACAGTTTAGTCCACGTCTTTATGCTGCCATTCTCCCTGTGAAACACTGACAAATCTCCTTCCTTCAGGCTCTGTGTTCACCAACTCAGATTAATAAGAAGCTGCCTTACCTTCAAAGTACTCAGTCCAAGAGTCAGCAGTGGCTGGTAAAGGACTACTGTCTTACAGTGATCCCCTGTCAACAGCTTTTGTTCAGCCCTTGTCCACCAAATAACTGCATTCTTTGGTTTCCATGCCCATTCTCATTATGCCAGGTTCTTGCATCTGCTTAGAGCATTTTATGCACAAAGCAAACACTGTGGTTTGGTTTGCTTTTTAAATTAAAAGGTGATTAAATACCACATTTTTCCAACCTAGTAACTTTTATCCTTCACTTTAATGTGTCTTGGATTTACAAATCTTATTTTGAAATAATCCAGTCTTATTTTTTGCTCCCTCTTTTCTGCAATGATTTATCTGTCTTCCCTTCCTTTTGTTCCTTGATACCTTTACTTGTTTATCCTATTATCTGCAACTCACTAAGAAAGTAGCCTGAGAAAAGCTATATTAAATTAGATTTCATATTCCTCCAGCACTAAACATATCACACTTAGCACAACTGCAACACTCAGCATTCCTGTGTGGAAAGAAAGTAAATGGAGAAGATACCGCTATTATCTGTCTGAACAATTTTTTTATCCTATATAAAGGAGGTAAAAGTTGTTTTGTTTTTGGGAAAAAAAAAAAAAAAGACTTATAGCACTATCTAAGTGTTTGAAAGCAAGGGAAAGAAACAGGACTGTGTTCTCCACAGGTTGGGTTGCTTTAGGGTTTTTTTCAGATTCACAGATTTTTTCCATGTAAGAAAATATTTATGTGAAGGTTCCTAAATCAATTTGGAATAATTTCTGGTTACTAGATATCACCTGAAGCATCTGCAACTCTCTCGGTCCATTTCTACAAACAGGGTCTCTGTGGTTAAACCCCCAGCTTCCTACATATGGGCACTGGGGCAGTTAGAGGACAGATGCAGGGCGAAGCAGGCAATCAGCCCAGCAGCATTTTCCTGCTTTTGGAGATGTGGGTGTCATGAAACTTAGGATGAAGATATCCAGACAAGAGACTATATGGTCCTTGGTGGACTTCTTGTGTGTGGGACTCTTCTTATAGGTTGCAGACACCCAGAAATAAGGGTGCACTAGCTGTCAGAACTTTTGCTTTGTATTTTCCAAACAAAAACATAGCCAGCGAGATCTAACTTAGTGTTGCTCAGCTTTCCACCCACTCATTGTGGTCAAAATCCGCACCTGGTTACCATTTCCAACATATAAAGTGAAATATTAAACCCTATAGCATAGTAAACATGGGAGACAAACCTTAATTTGTGTCCTTGTGATCACTTTGCACACTTAAAATATTAAAAGTGACTCATTAAAACAAATTTACCTATTTTTCTGCTTAAGCCCTTTAAACCAACTGCTCTGCATCTTCCTCTTCAAGAGCTCTACAGTCAGCTTCTATTTTTCTGTAGCAAACTGCTTCAGCACCCTGGCAGGGCACCGAGTCACCAGGGTCACAGCAAAGGAGAACAAACAGTGCCTTTGTGCAGGTTTCTTGGAAGGCAGCAGAGCTGGGCTCAGGGATACAATGCTGTCAGGGACAGTGTCAATTGCACAACATGCCCAATATTCAAAGCACCAGCAGCGTGAACTCCTTCACTTTGACACAGGCTTCCAAAGTCCAAAGCTCTTCTCTATATTTTCAGTTAAAAAAATCCTCAAAAAGAAAAAGCTCTTGCATCTAACTGCAGCTTTAACATTACAGGGCCAAATTCTGCAAACTCTTTGAAGCCACTGGTACTAACTGTAAAAACAGCAATTTACTGTCTCTTCCTCCTAACCCTGAGCATCACCAAAAAAAATTTTAACATGTTTTTAATACTTTAAAGTCCATGTACTTAAAATTGTCTATCTTAGAGCATGACATTAAGTTTTGTATTAACAGCAAATTAATGGTCTTACAAATTGGAACTAAATCTTGAGGGTGGGGTCGCAACCCAATACACTTTGTTATATGTATACTTTTATGTGTGTGTATATATATATATACACACACGTTACATAAAGCTATAATGCAGTATTTTGTATTTGGTTTCTTTTACTGTGATTGCATCAAATCTTCTTAAAAGCACTAAAGGGCAGAAGTCTAATGTCTGGATACAAGGTACTACACTAAAGTAAATTAGGCATTAGTAGCAAAGCGATCGATTTAATCCTTTAGGGAAAGGGAGATGGAATACTTCTGATCCTCCAACATAAAAAAGAACAAGAGAGAAGAGCTCATGACATCTGTCTTTCCAGAGCAGCTCTGTGAATACCATGTTTTTGCAACTGAAATATGAAAAACCCATTTGAAATTTCTGCTCCTCGCACAGAACAGTACTTAATTAAATCCCAATTTTACTTAATGAAATCTATACCTTGAGCAAAAGGGATTTCATGGGAAAAATCTAGAAACCACTTACTAAATGCTATACTGATGATAACCACCATGAGATGTCTGTTTTCAGGCTACTTTAATGCAATAGATGCAGCATAACAGCAGTACAGTTTTATGGTACAGTTCCGGCTCAGCTTAACCTTTCATTAATGAAGGGATAGTACCTGTTGACTCTGCTCTGCTGTAGTGACACAGTGTCAGGAAGTGGCTAGGATGTATTTCAGGTTGGACTAGAGAGCAAACACTGTAAATACCTTGATGTCTTCTGTTCCTTTTGGGCCTCCACATTATGCAACTCAGTTTCGAAAGACGACGACATAAAACTGGCAGCTATTCCTCAAGACCATTAGATCTTTTTCCTTTAAAATATTAAAACCCCAAACTTGCCATTTTCTCTCCAAAAATGACATTCAAGAGAGATTTCATTCACCGCTACATCAAAGCTAATAACTATCGGAACACGAAGCCAAATTAAGGTCTCCTCAAAGCTACCCAGTCAAGGAAGATGGGGCAGTACCAACACATAACAGTGAAAAACTGCATCTGCCTTCCTCGCCTGCTTAAGTCCTGATCCAACGTGCCGACTTTTGTCCCTGACAGAAAAGTAGCAGCTGGCATAAGGCCAGCTTCATCACCTGAGCAGCCATGTCAGAAAATAGTTCCCATGCAGAGAGGATTCTCTTAAAGTCCTCCGGTATTTTCAGCAACGGTGAGTGCAACGGTGTTTTTCCCTGCCCCTATTATATAGTGCAGAATTTAGCCTGTAATACTGAACTAGGGACGCAGAAGAGAAAGAAAGAACAGAGGGAACAATCAATCAGTCTGACATTCCTCACATCTCTGAGTAGGGTCAGGCACTACAGATGCTCATTAACAGCCAGTAATTAGATAATTGTCCACTACAAATATACACTGCTGCTTCCAACGAGCACAGAGATTAATGCCAAGAACATTTGAAAAACCTCTTAGCAGGAATGCCTGCTAACTCACTTCCAAATTACCCATAAATTAGTTTATAGCATTAATGTATTTTGACACATTTTCTGAGACACCTCAGTAGCTTTCTTGATATGTGACCCAAGAAGATTTCTTACTGTCTCTCCCCGGACAGGTGTTCCCTGGTGCCCACACTCCTGGTATCACCAGGGATTCCTGAGCCCCAGGGAGACAGTGCAGCTTACTGTGACATTCACCGGGTGCCAAACGGCTTCAAACTCCAATATACAGTTAAGGAAACTAAACTGAAGGACGCACAGTTGGGGCCCCAACTTGCAAGATGAAATTATGGCAGCAGGTGGCTTTTTTTTTTCCTTTGGCTTCCTTCCTACTTTTTATGCTACATGCTCAAGAGCCTTTAGCTTGCAGGCTTTTATTTAATTAAGATGCTGATCTAATTTTTAAAAAAAGGAAGCAGAATATAAATGTAGCTCAGAAAAAAAAATCCTTACCGAGTCTTGCTACTGCCTGCTCTATGATAAGAAATTATTTGCGAGCAGAGAGAAAGAACAAGTCATGAAGCAAAGGGTGCAAAAATTACTATTTTATTTCAGTTATTTGATTACCCCAAAGCTGGTAGTTTTTGCAATTCCTGAACAGCTGTAATATAAAATAAACTGAATGGAAAGTCACAAAGCTCTCTAGCTGAGGAAGGAATGCCAGTCATTAAGATATGTCCTTACTATATTAAGGACCAAACAGAACTTTCAGTGCTCTTTAGCTGACAAGCACAGCTATTTCACTCCTCTCATTAGTAACTAAGCCACTAGCATGTTATGAAAATATAGCCATGAGGATAGCTCCACACAACACAGTCTGAGGATTAAGCCACTTATGACCTTCAGGTCGACATTTCCTCATTCAGTATGAAAAGCCTGGTGAAGGTGAGTTTCCTTACAGTCTGGGGAGATATAAAGGGCAAGTGCCGTAAGACAGAAACAAATATTACAATTTTTTTTAATCATCACAGGCATTTTTCTTTCAATATTTCCTTATTTTTATTATGTAAATTAGAAAAAACTAAAGGACTCAAATAACTTATTTCCTTCAGTACTGAGAAAAAAAACAGGGCTAAGAAATTCAGATTACAACTTGCAGCAGTTCTTTCATTTTGTACTCCTCCTAGAGCATAAAAAGGATTAAATCTTATTCCCAAAACAGAGGTGAGGAAGAAGAATGGGGCAAAAGGGAAGGAATGAGTAAGCAGCAGTAACACATCAAAAATTTTCAGAAAAAAAAATCAAAACCATCTCTTGGAACAAAAAAAAAGTGGAAAAATCTGCTTGAGCAAAGAATACACGTTTTTCTCTTACATTTGGCCTTCTAGAAAAGGGAGCTATCACTCACCATTAGACAGCCTGCCTATTAGCTGTCATATTTAAAGGTGTGGTGCATCTGCCGCACCCTGCCTGCCCCCCCTGGTCTTGAAGCATTTGCAGCAGGAACAAGCTTGGCTCTAAAAGCCCTGCCAGTTTCATTAGGTTATGCCACGCTCTCAGCAACACTTATTATATTAGCTTGCACATTACGCCTGTGGGTCAGAACTGGCTGGTTTCCAGCCAGCTTGGGAAATGGAGTGAGTGGACAAGTCTGCCTGTAAATGGCAAGGCAGACGTACCCACAGTCTGACTGTACAAAGTGGTTAGCACAGCAATATACACGGATAATTTCTGGGTCTATATTTGGAAGGCCAAATTCAGAGTGATGGCCATAATTCAAAGATGGTGCTGCTGCTCCCCCCACATTCCAGATATGAAAACTCTCAATCTGGTGGAAAACACATACAGGGAAGTATTTCTTTTGTTTGACTTGGTTTTAAAACAGAAACATCTATTGGAAGTCGATCTATTTGGACTTTGCTTGTACTTAATTAAAAAAAAAAGATTGGATGAATAGCCTCTGAGAAGACGAGCCCCAAAAGAAAATGTCAGCATGGACTCTACCATGCAGAGGACTTTCTGTCTGAAGGATAAAATGCCCAACTGAATCTCGTCTGGTTTGGGATTAAGTGTAAATTTGGCATAGCATTGAGGCTAGCCTATAGTACTACAGATTAAAGAGTTCAAAACAAGCTCAAATTCAAAACATATCTACTCCTATACAAGTCATTTAAGAAAAAACAAAAACCTCGTATTCGCTCCTTTTTTAAAATCTATTCAAGGAAAACAAGAAATATAGTGGAGAACACACACTGAGAAATGTAACTCAGAAATATCCCGATTTGTTCCATGACCTGTAATAAAGCACCTTTCTCAACTTCTTTCTTCAGCAAGAGAGATGGGGAGGGACATGGGGATTAAGAACACGGAGAACCTGGAAAGATTTGTTCCAGAGTTCTGGAACAGTAAGAAATATTTCCAGAGACCTTTGTTTTGACAATGGTACCATGACCTACCACAGCAGAATTTCAGAACTGTGTGCTAACATGACTAAGCACTAGTTACACTGGAGAAATAAGCATTTTATATTAGTCAAAAAAATACACATGTTCAAATAAGCCTATTCTTTTGAACACGCGCATGTTTGCCCAAGAAACTCAATAACCAGGGTCACTCCAGCTATCACTTTTAATCCCATTTAACTCATTTTCATTTCTGAAGCAGAGCCACCACTCTGCAGCCAAACAGCCTTCTCCAGAACTCCTCAACACAGCATTTTCCCTTTTAAATATTTTTTCCAAAAATTGTCAAAACCTGTATTTGTAAGCCAAACAAATTAAGATTTTCAAGTCCTCTATCTTGAAAATGATACAATATCATTTAATTTTGACATTTCTAGGCTTTCTTGAGAACAAGACAGGATTTTTCCATATTAGGAATTACTGACAGATGTTCTCCCCTCTGTTGTTAAACAAGTCTTGATAAAAATACTCTCAAGTCTTAACAGAGCTGGATGTACCCTAAGTAGGTTTTCCATTTGATCTGCTCTACGCCTCATAGGCTTTTTTGTCTGCTTGTTCTACCACAATGCATGTTTGGTACCACAACAGCGACAGCTGACAACTGTTTTTCCTGTTTGCAAAAGCTTTACCATTCAACTTGAACCAAAAGCATTTGTCATGTTGTATGGCAGTGAAGTAGATTTAATCAGACAAGGCCACTAGCGTTGTCAGTGCCAGGCTGAAAGAATTTGGTAGAACAAAAGCTGGATTTCTCTCTCTGGGTGTCTGGGCAGAGAGCAGCAGTATATCTTTGTGACTGCACAAGGGGGAATTTCAAGAGAAGCATAAAATGAACACGAGAGAATATTTTCATTAAAGTCAGAAAATAACTGTTCTTAAGTGACCAGCAGGATGCTCCTGCCAGCTGGTAGCACCATTATCAGAATTCTGACAACATAAAGTGAACCTTCATGTCCCTATTTCAAATGTTACTGAGACAGAGGAGGATAACTTCTGTGCTCCACTGCTACATAATTATGTTTCCAGAACAATAAGTATCACCTGATATCTGGTCACATCTAACAAAGCTGCAAAAAAAATGATCTGAATGGATGGAACCCCCAAACTGCAGAGCTGATCTTCCAAAATATACTATTAGGGCTCCAAATTCCTTAGAAGTCATAGCAAAATATGTTGTACCTCTTCCAGCTAATACATTAGGAGACCACAGAAAAACAAAACAAAAACTACACACCACTAAAAGAAAGTCTTTGCATAGCCACAAAGATACTATTTCTTATTCTTTGTATCCTTTTGGATAATATAGCCTTTCCAGGAGATTTACAGGTAACTTAAGTTTAGAAGACAAATAGTAAACCCATATACACAAAAATCAAGTTGGAGGTTCACAGCATTTCAAATCCCCAGTCACGAGTGGGGAAAAAAAAAAAAGCACAGCTCTATCTTTGGAGCTTTGCTGACTTACATCAGCCTAATAGTCTCATCATGAAGTCTGACCTTGTTAGGAAGATGCTGGTGCAAGAGGAAGGAGCCTCACAACTCAGATGATTTAGAGTCAAATTGTGGTTCTGCCCTGCAACAAATTGGGGGAAGGACTAGAAACACAGCTTCTCTTAAAATCAGACCCTGGAACACAACCCAAAAAACAAGGTACCCAAATTTGAAAATATTTTATATGAAGATTATCTAGCCTTCTCTTGTGAACATTCAGAGTTTTAAGTCCACATCAGAGAAAGAACAGTAAACCAAATGTTTTTAGTTAGCAAAAGAGCAGAGACTGACAAGGTTGGCTTGATACTCGCATCATTTTAAAGTGACAATTTAAATCTCCTGGAGGTTTAATTAACTGGCTGCCAAAGGTCAGAGAAAGAGGTGCCTAGATTTTGTTCAGTGTGCTGGTAGAGCTGGTTCTTTGGCACAACACAGCCCAGGTTTTGGCATTACTATATCGAAAGCTGCCTACAGTACAGTAATGAATTGGAGTTCAGCCCTGCATGAAGTGTTTCAACATTCCCTCCAACTGTGCTAAAGGAATTTCCCATTTGCTTCTTTTCCGCTAATTAAGAGAGCCACTGGAACAAAGCACAGCCTCTTGAAAGGTGTAGTGTGTCCTCAAGCTCTGCTAAATCAGGGAAAGGTACAGGATATTTTAATCCACTCAAAAGATAACCCTTACCTCTGATGACCAGGTTGTAAGCAGGACAGCATTTATTACGGTTAGACTAAGTTTTACCACCTTTTTCTAACTTGGCAACCTACAGGCACCAGTATCCATCTAGACTCAATCTAGCCCTTCATCTAGGAGATAAAACAGTTATGGAAGCTGACAAACAAGTAGTTAGAGACAACTCACTTTTGTAGACACCTGCCTTGACCTCAGGCATTTGAAAAAACATAGCATGCGTTTCATAAGGACACATCTTCAAGTACACTGAGGCAGAACAATACTCAAAGCAACTCCTCCAAAGTGCCTTGCAGAAAGTGTGCATTTAAAAGCTGTTATGAAGCCTCGATAGAGTATTTAAGTATTCAGATCTTCATTGCACCTGCAAAAAAAACACTTCTCACATTTGTATTGCAACAGGATCAGCAGTTTTATAGGTTTATTCTTGATTTCAAACTGGAGAAATTGAACTCTAGAAGAAACATCAGAACTACTTCAGAAATGCCTTGCCATTTAATTTATCCTGAACAACCAGAAAGCCAGCTAAAATCTGATATTTTTGAAATTAACTTAGAAAATGTGGAAATCAGACGTCTGCATTCTTGTGTGATGCCATAACCATGGTATCCACATGCTTTACTTGAATCCAAAGAAAACAGTTGCTGTGCTTCTGGTTGTACAGTGCCACATGTCTCTCTGATTCCAGCTGCACAGCAGGTGAGTCAGAAGATCAGCAGCACAGGCCTGAGGGGCTGATCCTCTTGCCACGTCAGAGGAGTATTTCCTGCTGTCTTTCATTGTGTGCTGAAGCAGGTGAAACCTTTCACCACTCTTCAGTAAGCATTCTCCTGTCAGAAGCATCCCCTCCTGCATCCCTGTTTCTGGTTGTGCTGTTTTAATTAAACAGCATTCTACAATAATTAGCAGAGTACTCAATCCACTACATTTATTTAGGGTATTTTGCAAATTATGATAATCATAATACAATTTATTTCAATGCTTTCAGATGGAAAACAATTACATATTATAAAAAAAAAATGCACACAGACTTAAAGCATAGTTTCTTTGTTGTTTAACACTGATGTTCTACAGGAAAGATAACATGTTATGCTGTGTCTGAATATTAAGACAATTTATTGTATCTGCATTTTAAAGTGCAGAAAATAAATAACCGGTCAATAAAATGAGTGCTGTCAATGTTTATGTAACAAATACAGAATATTAAACCAGACCACTTTTGCCGATGCTAGTTTTCAATTACTTGGTTGGCTGAACTGGTATTTGAACAGCAGACTTCACTTCTGCTGCAGTATAAACCAAAACTCATTTGTAAGCTTCTATTTCTTTTTCAACTTGATGACAATTTATAAAGTTCTTACATTATTAACGAACTTATGCTTCTGAAAGTGAGCTTTTTTCTAGAAGACAAGAGCAGCCAGCCTGGTGGGGAAAAAAACTAAAGTTGAAAGCTGAATTTCTTCCAGATGTTTTATATCATAAGTAAATTGGCATCAGTACCAAAAAATGCAGTAGGCTCATCTCTAAACACATTATAGACCAACACATGAATGGAGACATGGGATGGGAGAAGCACTGAGAGCAGGAATAATATCAGTAAGGTAATAACTACTACAACCACATCTTTCCTTAGCATACAAACTGCATTTGAATTACTGACAGAAGGTAAATACAACATTTGCAAAACAGGTCAGGTTTTGTGGACTTGACACCAGAATTTCAGAAGCCTCTTCAGAAGGAGAGCCAACATCCCCAGGCCAGCCCCTGGGGAATCTCAGAGGAAAGCAATGTGAAGGAAGACTGAAAGCAAAGATGGCAATATGGAGTGAAGGCCAAGTAGAAAGAATGTATCAAGCCAAAAAAAAGCCAAGAAGGGATAAAGCTGGCAATGTTTTATTTCCCTCAAGAAATGAAAACCAGGACTAATTCCACCCAAGTCACCAGCTGCACCAAACTGCAGTGACAAGAGAACCGCATGCTTTCCTTGCAAGCCGGGCATGCACACCTCAAACTCACTGGTGTCAAGTGTTTTATTTTCCATTCCTCCTATCCAAAAACCACGATTTACTTCACGTTTTAAAAATCCGTCAAGTACACATGCAGAATAAATCTCAAATGAATCTCCTCTTTAACTAACATTAACACTGTAGGCAAAAATATAAATGACAACACATAATTTCAGAATAGATTTTTCAAATCGAGAAAGGAGAATATTCCTCTAAAACTCATTCCCCATTTCCTCAACATTTTTTCAGTTCCCCTTATATATTAGTTCAGCACTGTGAGAACAGCTGGGACTTCAGAGTACAGCTGCTTTCCTTAGTGTTTCAGAAATTAAACTTCTGATGTGTATTGGCATGGAAAACTACCTAAATAATAAAATCTTATCTTTATCCAGTTGAAAGAAACACAAGAATGACTGTTCCTCTGTCTTCTCAGATACATATCTTTCTTTAAATTCCTCAATTGTTATTTTCTGAATCATAATATGAATTTTCATTTAAGAAAGGTAATTTTTCTTTGTTTACTAACTCCTGATACCCAGGAAGGAAACACCACCTTATGGGAGTTTTGTTCATAAGTCCTGAGCATTGTCCTCATTCTGATTCCACAAACTGTGATTGATTCCAGAAAGCAATAAAAGCAGCACTAAATACTCTTGAAAAAAATTACTGAATCTTATCTTTCATGCCAATTTTAAAGAATACAGCACATTTTCATAATGCTTCTGTTAAATACCAAAGGGCAATTCGACACTCTCAGTAGAATGTAAAGAATTTTTTCATTTTTAATTCTGTACAAAGCAGACTGTAAACATTGACTACTGCAGAGAAATAATACATTGAGGGATGAGTTTTTTCAGAGCTACTTAAATAATGATGGAGCCCACACGACTCCCATTTAAATTAAAATAAATTGCATGTCTGAATCTCTTGAGCAATTCTGAATACTACATTATTCTATAAAAGATGTTCCCAGTTTAAGAGTAGTAAGTCTAGAGTAATAAATTGATAACATTATCTCTGACGTACAATTTCTACACACAGAAAAAACCCTCTCCATATAGTACGCTTACTTTTGTGAAAAAGCTCTAAAAATATGATAACAATAAAATTTAAAAACAATTGTCTCATTTCTGCATAAGCTACAACATTTAATCACTTGTTTTCACTTTCTATTTGCCATTTTTCATGTGCAAAAACAGAAGATGTCCAGTCTAGGTAAAGCAAATGAAATGCACATTTCTGAACCGCATGTTTGGTCTAATTAACTCAGAGCAACGTCTTTTTCAGCCATTTCCTCCTCCACTTTTTTTTTTAAAAAAAAGGTCTTTTAAAGTTGCTAAAGACGAAATGGAGTAAGAGCAGTGCTGTTATTCAGAGGGATTTAAGGAAGTTGGATCCATAAGCAGCTGAGACAGCAAGTTAAGGCAGGTGCAAGTTCTTTCCAAGATGTTAAAACAATTGGTGCAGCCAGCGCTGTTTGTTTACATACAAACACCCCTATATCTTGGAAAAAAAATACACCTGTTCAAATATTTAAAACAATTTTTCATATTGCCATAGATGGTTCTAAGTCCTTATATAAGATACATTAATATAATTGTCCCTGCACAGTACTTAAAGCCACGTTTGAAGACTACTTGCTACACATCCTAACAGTCAACTAGAAGGCATAAAAGAGCCTGAACAAGCCAGTTAAAGTTGTAACTGCAGTTTAGCACATTCAGAAACTAAACTAGTAACGTTCAAAATGCCTTGCAAATATTGCCCCTTCTCACAAAACTTGGCGAGTCAGTGTACTGCATTATCAGTCTTTTACAAACAGGGTGGGCTCATTAGGATTTCTTCCCTTTATTCAAGTTAAGTTCCATTCTCAACATTTCAGCTGTCTGTGGGTCACAGTCTAAAGCAGAACACGTCGACCTGGCTGAAAGCTGGCTAACTGCAACCAGCTGAGAACTGAGCAGTCTGATGAAGTACGACCGTCATAACTGGCTTGGAAACTGTAATGTCAAACCATCTCCAACTCATCCAAGGCTTTCTCTAGGAGCACTTTGTCGGCAAAAGCTCTGCAACAAGTTTTAGAGTTTCTAGACTTCAGTGGTTTCTATGCTAGTTCTCACTGAAGCAAGGAAATGTAAACAGTAGCTAACATATTTTAACACATAATACAAGTGGCTTCTTTGCTCTCAAGAAAGGCTAAAGATTCTCCCATTTTTAAGGATATTCTCATATTTTGTAGTCATAAAATGGTTCAAAAAGCAAATAAACATCCAAGTACAGGGAGAAAAACAAGCATAGAAAACTTTTTTTCACAAAATGAAAAGTGTCAGTAAAAAATTAGTATTATTTTTTATTTAATATCAACAAAAGTAAAAGAACACAAAAACACTTCACAATTTCACTCTTGCCTTCTACTTGGTACTGCTAAACATTAGATATTAAGTGGAATAATCAAATCTAAAAAGCAATTTAATCTGAATACTAGATTCTGTTTGTTTTTTTTTTACAGAAGTAACTTCAAGCTTCAATAGAAAAAAATTTAAAATAATTTTCAAATAGGTCTCTGCTCATTTCTCCAAAGACCTGAACGGTGGCATTTTCCAAAATCTGAGGTTTCACTTTTAGTATTCTGTCAAAGCAACCACAATCTTGTGATCAAAAACACACCTTGAATCGTTATGCCCCAAATAGTTTGCAGCATATCTATATATTAGCTTACACTGCAGAGGTCAGGTATTTCACAATAACTTAAAATTCTGCATATCTGACTCATATTTCAGAGAGTATTTCATGAAATAAATATTTCCATACATTTAAATATACAGTCCCTTCTAGTCATAAACCAGCTGAGATTAGCTTTACTTCACCACACTTAGAAGCCATACTAACATCCTCATCAAATGCTCAGAGTAGACAGGCGGCAATAACAAGAATGAAGATAAGCTGAGGTGACACAGAGAAGATCCTGCATCAATTCATGCATCTCACTTCGACCAGAAGGACATCTCAGAAGATGGACTGATACCATTATATCATTCCCTATTATACTCATCTTTTCTCTCCTTCATTTCCTCAAAATGGAAAGCAGCCACAATAATGTTATTTTTTAAATACAAGTGAATATTTTATAAATATTCTGCAGCTTTGTGAACAATACAAATTAATGTTTGGATACATCTCACAGATTGCACACTGTACATATAATATTATGGTGATTTCCAAAAGGTAGGTCATATGAGAGCAGTAGACATGAACATTTCTGGTTGTGTAAGAGAAAGGTGATTCCAGGGCCATTGGATACGACTCCCTTTATGGTAACAAGAATCATGAACTATCTACATAAAGTCTGTTGGGGGACTTTACAAACACAAGATGAGGAAAAAAGGGCAAGAAGAGAATAAAGGTCTTCCTTTGCATCTTGCAGCTCCTTGCATATATACACATATATCATAGAATCATTAGGGTTGGAAAAGACCTCAAGGATCATCAAGTCCAACCGTCAACCCACACCACCTAACTCACTAAACCATCCTACAAGTACTGAAAGAATGCAAGTCACTTATGATCTAGCCAGCTTACAAGTATGTAATTCTTCAACTTAGTTTTAACATGCTTCTGGGTCATCTATTTTTTTTTTATAATCAAATTGTCCAAAAGTATTTATCCCCTCACTCCTGCTAAGAGAAAGCCTTTTAAAAACAAAAACCCCAACCTTATAGCCAATCTGTAAAACAGTGAAACTACCTATATGCTGCCAGAGGCTACTAACTACACAATAAAAACCCAAAGTATTTGATGGATAAATGCCATGTAGCCTGAATAATTTGCTGACATTTTTCCTTTTGGTTAGGCTGCAGCAACTAAAACTCAAGGTATAGGACACTGAGACAAGATGTTCTCAACCACAGGAAAATTATGACAAGCAGAGGATTGACCAGATACTAAACCCTTTAGACAGCAACAAAGCACAGACAAAATCAAGTTTTGCTCACATAAAATAAAGGGAGGTCAAGAAAATCATGACACAGATTTCCCCTGCCTTCCATTGAGACCATAGACTTCAAAACCTTCATTTTGAATCCAGACAGGTAGTGAAAGTGGCAGATTTTCAAGAAAATCTATTTAGTCTAAAGTGTTCTGACTACCATTAGAGCAGACAGTTATTGCAGTCACTAATCTAATGCACTGGAGGCTTTGCCACCCGTTTCATACTTCTTCCTCTTCCTCCAGACAGAAGGGTCTCAAGTGTACACCATCTCTTCACTGTATTATCTTTTCTTTTTCTTTATAGCCAGTATAACAACTTGTGCCAATTGGGAATGTAACACATTTTACTCAAGCTTGTTGAGAAGTGGTTTCAGTAAAATGACTGCAGCCATTTGATCTATAGTCATTCAGCCACCACTGAGATCCAGGTTAAAGGTACATAGAAATTAATTAAGTGATTAACCAACATACCTACCACTCTGTAAATTCATAGAGACGAAGCTGAGAAAAGACCCAACGTATCAAATGTTCTGATGGTTTTCCTCCCTTTGATTAGGGAAAAACCCAAGAGAAATCAGAAGATAAAACCCTTGGGCAAGGCTAAAAATCTTTTCAGAGAACCACCACAAAAGATTATACCTATAATTTGCCAATACCAATAGTGCACAAAGGAACAAGTGTCTAAAAACCAGCAAAACTAGCCAGAGGTGAGAAAGAATCAGACACATAAATTCTTAAGAAATTAATACTTGAAAGCTAAAATACAGCTCAGGTCAGTGAGCCTGTATGTGTGCTGGACTTTAACATACGGTTCCCTGCATCAGGTCTAAGTGAATCTAGCACTCCACCTGGGCCCCACTGAGGGCACTAAAACCAAGCAAATAACCACACCCTACAAAAAAAAAAAAAAACACCAACAGCCAAAACCCACCAAACTACACAGATGTAGATTGAGTCACACACATTTTTATTTGGTACTCAACAACCATTCACTTGGAACAAAAAAGAGAGGCAAGGGACAGGAGGGAGATCTTGAAAGTCATTCCTGCATTGTGCATACTTCACTGCTGAACACCCCTCAGTCCCCCGTGTACAAAATACACTCTAGCACTTTATGCTGGACTGAGAGCAGGGAGGCTTGGGGGTATTTTAAGAGGGGATCACTCATACTCCTTCAAGGTACAGAGCTGTATAGAAATCACAGTAGAAAAGACAGGATATTTCAGTATCCCTTGGGACAAGAAGAGACATCTCCTACAGTGGCATATGCTATGCCACAGGAATTCCAGTAGCTGCTGCTCTACATTATTAGTGAGTCATTTCAAAGACTGGAAATAGAAACCTTTTACTTTTAAGTGCTTGTACACAATTACCCGATATTATTATGGAACACTAACAGCTGAACACTGCTCACCTCCTAGGGAAAATTTTAAAAACCCAAACACACAAAGTCTTTATCTCTTTTTCAAAATTAAACCAATAATTTGTTCCATAGTACATAATAATTTTGTTTCATCAGTGTATACTGATGCACTTGACCTTTGAATCAATCATTCAAAATCCATTTAATGGGGAAAAAAGAGAGCCGAAATACTTTATCTTCCTAAACTAAGTATAGCAAAAAACGTAGTTGAATTCCTACAGTTGACATACAAGTATGCCAACATCTGGGAACAGTGAGCACTCAGGGCATCGAAACAGCAAAGGAAGAAGGCAGTGAAGATGACTTACTGAAACGAGTCTCACCAATGCAAGAAGCACTTTGATTAATGGATTTATTTGTATTTATAATTATTTCTGCTGTCTCTCTGAATCAAAGCAGCACATCTATAAAAACTGAGGAGTATCCTGAAAGGCATCTTAACTGACATCTTCCTTTCCAGGCACACAGACTTCACCGGTCCTTGCAGCAGGGTCATCAGTGGTTTCATTCAGCAACTTCATTCTCACAGGTGACAGCAAGGAAACACGCAGAACATCCAGCAGCAGCTGGGCTTCACACAGCCAGCAAAATTTCAGCACAGGCATGCCAGAGGCAGCAGCTGGCTGCAGAGCACCATACTGTTACCCCTTTTTGTCTTTCTGATCATCAGATTGGAACCACAAAGTGAAACATGGTATGAAATCAGCCCTGCTGTTCTGTAGGTCAGAGCAGAGATACATAAATAAGAACTCTCTCTAACTGCAGGCATTTCAGATTTTAAGTCACTGTCACTATTTAAAAAGACCAAGAAATGAAAAGAGCCCACAATGCCCTGTTTACTTCAGCCGAAGTTATAACATTGATTCCTCTGCTTACACACCAACTCTTGAATCAATTCATCTTAAAAAAAAAAAAAAAAATCAATAAACACTTTTCTAGGAGTCATCAAATTTCTGTTCAATAAATGAACAAAAATAGGAGCTCTTATAAATAGGTGCTTCCTGTTTAATATTAAAAACAACCTGAAAACTACATTTTCTATATAAGCCAAAACATACAAAATTCCTTTGCAGCTAATTTTGTAGTTTCCCCTCTAGGTAGGTTATAATTGTAAGCCATAACTGATTTATTTTAAGTAATGTGCATGTGTTAAAATCTCACCGCTGCCCTATGTCTTCTCCCAGACACACCTAAGAGATCCACCATTAGGTTCTCTCTCCAGAACTTCAAATAGCAGATGGGAAAATACCTGGTGGAGATGTTTCTTATGCAAGTAAAATAATACTGCCATCAATGAAGCCCCAGAACTTGAAAAGGACTATATGGACTACTACAACCTCAAACCTGTGCTGAGCCACAAAAAAAGTCTATTGTGATTTTAAAAGTGTGCTGAATCAGTGTAATGTAGGTCAAAATAAACCTAAAGGATCATGATCTTATGCTTTTCTTAACACATGAAAAATGTTTTTTAAATACAAAATAGTCATTTTGATAACCAAGACTTCTGAATTTTTTTTAAAATGTTCAAAATTGTTTTTTTTTTTTTTTTTTTTTAAAGGGGGTACTTTGTTTTAAACAGTTCTCTCTCCCTTACTTTCAATAATGAATTTTCAGAGTAAGCTTAGAGAAGGTGAGACAAATTTTCTATTTTACATATATATGTACGTGCACTTGTATATATTTTTCAATACATAAAAATATTTAAATATATATAAATATTTAAAACTTATTTGCTTCTTCTTTCCAAACCATATTCCAAAGTTGTGAAAAAGCGTAAAGTGAAAGCTTTTGTCAGGAAAAAAAGGGAGGGGAAGAAGATGAGGACATTTCAAAATAAGTTGAGACAAATTTTCAGAAACAACATGAAAAGCATTTTCAGGCCTCTAATAAGAGAAGACTTCTGCAACCTAAAATAAAACAAATTGTATAAATGTATCTGAAATTTAACCTATGGGCCCAGTTGAAGGTCAATGAAATAGCACAGGAAGGCAGTCAAGTGACAAGTCTCCGTTTCTAGTTTCATCGCAAAGGTTGAAGATGGGATGAAGAGATGTTGGGGGGGCGGGAAGGCAAAAGGCTGTCTCAAAACGGAACAGGTGTTCTGCTGAAAAGCTAAGTGGGCATAGCCAGCCATATGAAAACATTGAGCTCCAAATATCTCATACAAGTTACTGATATTCTTTCAAATAGGAACTATAAAAAAAATAAATTCATTCCGGATGACAATAACAGTAGACTTGGCTGAAAGGGAATACAGCTCGCGCCTGTCAGGAAGGGAAGACACGGCCAAGGGAGGCTGCGAAGGCTCATCACCCCACACACTGCTGCACTCACTGGGCTGGAATCCTACTTCAGCACCATGACAGTCACAGAGACTGTACCACGCTCATCCCACCTCCTGCTCGCAATGCCCAGCACACATTAACACTCGAAGTGGGAGGTTTCCTTCTGCAGCAGCCACACAGCCAACTGAGCTTTGTGACAAAAATGGGAATACATGTCAAAAGCAACGGATTAAAAAAACAAACACAACATAATTGTGTTTATATAACTGTTATGCATCTTGTATGATCATAAAACTCTAACACCACTTAAAATAAGACATTAAGACAGAAGACAAGAAAAAAAAATCTTAAGCAGTCTATGACTAATTGCTGTGCACCATAACCCATTTAGGAGGCCTAACTTATGATTAAAATTGCTGCATGGAGTTTAAGAACTTTCTGCTTTTTGTAATTAACCAGCCTTGATAAAGTTGATCTATGGAAACACAAATATTTCACTTCCAAGCAGACAGATGTCCCACAGATCTACACTACTTTGCCAATTTACTCTCCTAAGGAAGGGTTGAGGTTATGAAGCTTAAAATGTAGCTTTGCATACATGTACTAGTTTGAATATCACAGCTTATACAGTTCAAGATAACCAAACCCTTTCCACTTGGTCAAGCACTCCCAATGAATGGGACTGACTACTTTCAGGAGTTAAATCTTCCAAAACTTAAATGCATAAATAATTTTAGACTACAACAGCAGCAGCCACAAGAGAAGTTTGTGTGCCATTCTCCCTAATACATAGAGCTACATATGTAAGTCCTTCTCGAATTCTGTATTATTATTGTGTATTAACAATGACAAGATAAAATTCAGTGTCACATTTAACAACTAGAATGGTCTCTGAACACTAGTTTGTAATTTAAGATGAACAAAGGCTCTTCTCATAGTTGCCCCTTTTGCTGTACATGCTTACATGCACGTATATTATAACGTGCAACATGTTTGTAGGCTAGGTTTACAAATAATGTACTATCCAGTTATGTATGAGCCATGCACTCTTCAAATCTTGTTTGATATTGTATTTATATGGTACCCTCATAAATGCTTGTAACACATTAATCTTCATAGCACCCTGTGAAAAAGAAGGAAGTATCATCAACCCTGTTGTACCAAAACATTTAATGACTTGCCCCAGGTCACACAGGAAATCTGTGGCAATGTGGGGAATGGCTCCTGGGACCTCAGAAATCCCATCTCAATATTCTGCCCACACTGCCATCTGTCCTCAGCTGTACTTAATACAACTAAATTACTGTTGGCAACAAATAGCAGAATCTGACTTTCAGATGAGCTGATTTGTACAATGAGTCAATCCATAACTTTTGTCTCCTTCAGACACTTAGATGGATGGGCTGTATGCCCAACACATCATAATAGCCCTGAAAAGCTTTGGGCTCAGGCTGCATTAACTTAAATCTGCTGCTTTGTTTACTATATGAAATATCTGCTTATGCTCTATGTCTAAGTGACACCAATTAAAGAGACCCAAACACAGTGCTTACAGAACAGTTTACAGCATGAGACTAAAGGTACCCACTAATACTAAATTTAGTAATCTTTAGCTGGTATTTATTCCTCCAAAGCATTATGGTCTGACAATCACCTTTTTCTTTTCCAGTCACGGACGTGTCATGACTTACATTCAAAACCTCCACAAACAAAGTGATTCAGAAAACGTTAGAAACTGGGTCCACTCCTGCTGCTTCTGAAATGAACTAACATGACTCCGGTCTCACTCCCATATGACTACAGATTACAGCAAAGCCACCCTCGGTTTAATCTGCCAGAGAGCAGGATAGGAAAAATCACAAAAAAATGCTGTTCTTTTGGCCATTTAAATGCATTAGAGAGTCTATGCAGCCATGCAGGTACTAGAGGAAATCACTCTGTGCGAGAGTAAACCATCAGTAACAAGAGGCTTTTCTTATTTCTTTAGAGTTACAAATGTAGCATGCTAGGAGGGATCTAACTATGCTCAGAACATATAAGCAGCATTGAAAGTGGTAATTTATTGACCATATCAGTGTAGCTTAATGCACAGACTGAAAAGACAAGTCAAGGATTGTATCCAGACCAGTGAATTACCCACAGCTTCCTAGGGGAAGCAGAGTGCTTCAAGTCAACGAAGTCATCTGACAAAGCCATAAGCAAGATTTAAAATAAAATCATGCTTTGCTTTTACTGTTTTTTTGTGAAATAAGAGAAAGGTAAGATATTATTTTTATCTATTTATGAGTGCTTAGAAATAAATTCAGGAATCATTACCAAGACACCCTGCTGGAATCCAGAGGCACTAATTACCCAGATGGGCAGCCAGGGAGCAGATCCAAAAATGTATCCAGGTCAACAGAGTCAGCCTCAGCAGGCTTCAGATGGAGCCCTAGGATTCCAGTGCCAACCTGACTAGTACTGGCTCATCCTTTAAACTGAAATAACAATTACCATCAAGTGCCAACCCTTGCATGGTTCTGCCCTTTTGAAAGCACAGATATGTGGAAATAAGAATTTATATACAAAGCAAAAACAAAGTAGCAAATGATACTGTGAACACAGACTGGCAAAATAGCTTGTTAAAATGCATTTTCTCGCTTTTCTATACCAACCAACTCTTCCACCTTGTGCTACCAAAAAAAAAGTGGAGGTTTCTGAGCAAAAAGCACAACATAGACTCACGAACATGTTTTCCAGCAGCTACTACATGCTACTTTGCTTCCAGTAACACCTCCACAAAGATCAAGCCCATTTTGCAGAAAAATGAGAGAAGCAAAGAGCAACAAGAGTATTTCACTGATGTGACCCCATATGAAGTTACAGCAGTTTAAGCATGTTCTTACAATGTGTTTTCCCTCTTCGACACTCTACCACAAATAAAAAGAGTAAAATAGATCAGCTAGCTAGACATAATCAAGACTAAATTAGGAAAGACGAATTTAAATCACTGATAATTCCCTTTTTTCCCCTCCTATATGAAAAGATAGGAAACTAGAAGCAAAAGCAAAGGCCAAAACAACCTGCGTTTCAAACAGCTGACACACCCAGGGGCCTTATTCAATGCTCCATCCTCAGCCACTGCACAGCCAGAACTCGCACACTGCTGAAGATCTCAGCCTGTAAATCATTTGGTAAAGCACTGCACAACAACAGCCTCTACCTTCAGCTGTTTGATATCAGAAACACCAACTAGTGATGCTTGATCATATTATGAGGGAAATTAGTCAGGAAACAAGGGACTTAACATGCTTGTCTACTATTCAGGCTCCTTGAGGAAAAAGGAAAGGAAGAAAACCTTAGGAACCGAGGACATTTTGCTACCCCTGAGCCCTCATTCATTTAAACAGAAGGATCAAAAACCCCAACAACCTCCTCTAACCACCCACTATCACACTGACCAGAAAAATCTTTTGGACAACTCTGTAAAGAGGATACAGGAATTATTGACAAATCTCACTCTGCATCTTCCCAATAACCACAGCAATCATTCTCACTCAAGGATCGCAGAAATGCCGAGTTAAGTACAGATGAGGCAAGCCCCCCTTCCATGCCGTTCTTTCAAAGATGAGCAAGAACACCTGCATCTGCCATTCCTATGCTGCCCCGGGATGTCACAGAAAAATCTCTCCCCATCTAGCGATTCAAATGGGGGGTTACTCTCTGGTACCCCCGTCCGCCTGACGTATGACTCTGCCAGAATGCAGACTTCCTGTTTCTACTGAAAAAAAAAAAAAAAAAAAAAAAAAAAAAAAAAAAAAAAAAAAAAAAAAAAAAAAAAAAAAAAAAAAAAAAAAAAAAAAAAAAAAAAAAAAAAAAAAA
>WKFP01014807.1:631826-658061 GCA_011057875.1 Pterocles orientalis | reverse complement strand
TAAAAAAAAAAAAAAAAAAAAAAAAAAAAAGAAAAAAAAGCCAAAAAACTCCGATGATCCCTCTTACATAGCACAAGTTCTGGGGTTGCCATCGATAAATGCCAATAAATAATTTGAAAAAAAACCGCAAAACAAGCCAAAAAACCCAAGCCACAGCCAACAAATAAAACACCCTTACAACTGCTCTAGACGGAAAAAGACCCCGGACAACTTACGCCCTGGTGTATTTCCTCTCTCAGCAGCGCATTTTAGAAGCCTCCCTTCATCAAACCGCCGATCCTCGGCTGCGGCGGGCGCGGACAGCCCGCCTCCCCTGGTCCCTGCGAGTGACAGCGCCGAGCAGGGGAGCCCTCCCTCTCCCGCTATGTCACAGCCACCGCACGCCAAATCCGAAACGGGGGCGCGCAGGACGGCACTGAGCCCGAGCTCGCCCCCGAAGAGAGCCGGGACCCTGCAGTCGCTGGGCTGGGGGGGACAGCCGGGTGGGCACCCGCCAGCCCCGGCCCCGCGACGCGTCCACCGGGCTCCGGCTGGGCGGAGGGTCCCGCCCCGCACTGTCCCGCCTCACTGTGACACCCCCGGAGGCGGCTCCAGTCCCCGCTGCAACCCGCGCCCGCCGCGGGGCTGGGACAGAGCTGCTGCCCCGGGCGAGGCGAACACGCGTGGGGTTCGGGGGGTCCCGGCCCAGCTGTGGGGGGGGGTTGGGCTGGTCCCCCCGCACCTGCCGGGTTCCTGCTGCCCTTGGCCGTGTGCGGGTCTTGGGGTGCTCGCTCTTGCTGGTGGAGGAGAGCAGAAACCACAGCGATGCAGAAAATCCAGTGTCGAAGCAGCTACAAGCACACGTGCAGATGATTTTTATTCCCCAGCATATACCGGGAAGTGGGTACTGCCGTGCTTTCAGAGAACGTCACTGGAGGCAGGGGCTGGAGAGGTACAAGAACACTGGCAAGAGAGAAGTGCCAGAGCTAGGAAGGAGGAAGAAGAGGGAAACTTTGAAAGGAGCTGCATCAAAACAGTGATGCTGAGCCAGCTAGGAGGCCAGCTGAAAAATGATGTTAACTTTGCTTAAAAAGACATCTAAGTTTGCTTTATTGCTGCATTATAACACATTTCTGTGACTAGAGCTCTGCTGAAATAACGATGCTTGAAGTGCAGAACTACAAAGTAAGCTAAAAGTAAGTCTAAGCCAGTACTTCAAGTAGCATCTGAAGGCAAAACCCTGGGAAAGCCAAGGCTGAGAGAACTAGAGACAGAAGGAAAAGCACGTCATGGGATAGGACTGGCAGAAAGCAAATGGCATGTCACCACCATCAGCAGCAAAACACAACACAGAGACCCCTGTTTCAACAGCTCCACATTGTATTTCTCCACATGAACATCCAAATGGTCTCAAGAACAGTCTTCAACTGCACCACTTGTGAAAAGCACAGAATGCAGAAGTATTAAAGAAAAATAACATGGGGGTTGTTTGGTTTCTGTAAAGGTAACTATCCCAAGATTAGAAGGGAGCTTAACCTTACAAAGTATGAAAAAGTCAATTGATAGAAATGGCTCATTATGGTGGCTTTTTATTTTTTTCCCCTCCAATGCTTTGCTGCCTGCTACTTTTTTCCCCCCAATGAACTTTAAGAGCTTTGAGGAACAAGTTTAACACTGGAAAGCAGAAGCTAATTTGATCACAAGGATTTAGGTCAACTTCAGTTCAAGACCTAACCGTGTCTCATTCTAAGTAAGTGTCTGGTTTCCCCATCGGTTTAATGGAGGGCCACGTTCTCATAGCCATGCATACAGCAATCAACAGTTTTTTTTTCAGATAAATTTGCTACTCTATCTGACCCTTCATATTACAAGCATAGAAGCAAGTTTCCTTTTTGAGCACAAAATAGATCAGCAGAACATTACTGCAGTAGAGAACAAAGCAGGCCAGTGAGGTTACGGTCACTGTGAAACAAAGACATGTTCTAGGTCAGCAGCACTAGGATTTATTTTCTTGAAAGGGTTTCAGAAAATGCCATCATTTATGATGTGGTCAAAAGATGACACCTCTCCTTCTTCTAATGTGTCATCACTTCAGCATAGACTAGACAAAGTTTAGTGCTATTATAATATTAGGGCTTCCTCAGTGCAACAGTAGGATTAGCAGTAAAGGATACAAGGTATTCTCCCTAGCTGTGCAGTATCATAGCCAAGCAAAAAAGCTCGATGTTAAGCATACAAAATCTTGTAGCGCAAGCACATGGATCTTGAAGCCCGAATTGTTTCAGCCACATAAGGTTTGGTAATTTTAGTAAGAAAATGTAAGCCCACACATCAAGAAGTAACAGAAGATGGGCTTTGATGTGCTATTAAAATCAGAAGATTGGAGCAAAGGTTAAAGAGAACAGGAAGTACGAAGAAATGCAAAAATAGAAAGAAACTGTTCTGTGATGCTGCATACATTAGCTCTGGTCAGGGCTATCTGGAACCCCTTCTGAGAAAGCTGTAACAGTTCTCAATACTCCTATTAAAACTGTAAATGAAGTTAAAGTATTTATGCTGGAATCTTTTTAAAAAAAAAAAAAAAACCCCAACACACACACACACAACAGATCTCTTCCTGGACTTCTTTCCCCTCTAAATTGTGTTATGATTCCACACCACTAATATAATGACTAAAATGACCTACAACTTAATTCTTAGACCAAAGCAAGTGTCAATATTCTTTGGGCAACCTGATGACGCAGGGGTATTTTGAATTCTGCAGCACCAATCATGCACCAAGTGTAACATGAAGGAAGCCAGGAATAAAGAAAGCTAGGAAATTGCTGCATTGAAATATGTGGCATGAAACATTCATTTGTTTTTCCCCTATTCCTCCTTCCTTATTTTCCAGATAGATCTAAATTGTTTCATTCATAGCAAATGAAATCAATAATGCTTTTAGCTCCGAGTACATAAGGAGTTCAGCATAATGCACCCCTTTCATATCCAACTCCTTCCGGAGTTCAACAGGAGCAAAGCCCAAGTGTAAAAGAAATGCTGGAGCAGGCCCAGTAGAGCCATAAAGGTTTGGGCTTTTTTTTTTTTTTGAAGTAAATACATATATATACACACACGTACATTGGGGCTCTGAAAAGGATGGGAAAGCAACAGTGATTTAACACTTCTCAGTGAACTGCACCAGGTGTCAAAGCAGCTTGAGTAGGAGGCTCTTCTTTCTTGGGAGAAAAAGATGAAACAAACCAAGCCATTTCACTAATTAAAGCTGTTCTTCCACGCTTCACCTTCTGACATTTGAGCAGTCCACTCTCCCTCAGTCACAGCTCCCTTGCCACAGGCAGCACTAAACATGCCATTGAGCTCTAGAGGCAGGGCTTTTGATGCTGATAACTTGTGACTCAGCTCAGTAACAAATTAAAAAAAAAGAAAATCCATACAACAACACCACACAAACAAAAAACCAAGCTAACAAGTCTGATTTTACCCAGAGATGCAGTTCAAGGAGGACACTCATACCCGCTGACTTTAGAATGTCTTTTTCACCATGGAATTAAAGTTTCTTACATTTCTTCACCACAACTAACAAAAAGAAGTGATCAAAACAACCTGTCACCAACTGGCAGAATAAGCAGCAGTTTTCTCCTGCTAGAGAATTCTTTGGGGGTTTCACAATAAAATATATTTTCTTCTGCATAGTAAGACTACTAAAGCAAAGCAAAATAGTTCTCTCCAGCACTAAGCCCTTCAGAAATAAACTAACAAAGGCCAACTCTGAGAAGAGCCCATCATATAATGTCTCCTGAACCACTAAATGGACAATTTTCACCTTCCTGGCAGACCAAGCCACAGACTGCAAGCAGAACTTGCCAAACACACATTAGCTGATGTCTACATAGCAACTTTGAATTACCGTAGATCAGAGCCTTGGGTATTTCAAAGCCAAGTTTGTTGGTTTGGATTTTTTTAAGCTCCATTCTTCATGACAGTTATTTCATGAAGATATCAGCCACAGTGAGCCTGGAGATCCCTCTCAAAAGGAACTGCTGCTAAAGGGATCAATCAGAAGCTTTAAATGAGAAGCAGACCCATGTTCTTCCCAGGGGAATCTCTACCTGTAGAAAGCTCAAGATGCCATCTACCCACCCATTTGGGTCCTGGCCCACTCAAGAAAAATATTATCTGTTTCCTGTTGCCAATTCTGCCTCTACCTTACCTATCCATCACCAACCCCAAACCAAATCCTGAAGAGTCACTTTCATCAGGTAATGGGAAAAGCAAAGAAAAAGCTTGGCACTTGACTTCCTCTTCCAGTACCTGGTGGTTTTGAAGAGAGAAGAATCAGGAAACATAATATGGACAAATTAACCAGTGAAGGATGCTAGGCACTTACTTTTTGGTTGAAAGGGTAACTTGAAATAACTGTTCTATACTCTTTCAATTTTTCTTCACTATTGTTGTCTTCCCTTTCCACCCCGCCCTCCCCCCCAAGCCTTACTGGCAAAGGAATTTAACTTAATTTACAGCATAGGCAAAAGGAAGTTCTCTGGTGTTTGTTAATTTCTAGCATTATGTCTTTCTAATTAAATTTCTGTGCATCTCTGTTTAGCATTTGGGATGTAATTGAAGGAGATGGTTCCTATAGTTCAGCCACTAGCATGAGCCACCCTAAAGATTTTCCAAAGCTCACGACAGGAACAAGCAGCTTGCAAACAACTCACAATTCCTGGGGGAGCCAGAATCACAGCAAGCAGCTTCCATCAACCTGCCCAGAGATGACTACATTGTAATCCTTACAGACACAAATCCACATAGACCAGATACATTCTATGATATCCAGTAAAACTCAGATTCTGATTTTTTTCCAAGAAAAGCTATAGTCTGTTTTTGCATCATGTGGAAATCAGAGCTACAGTGCTCTAGCAAATAACAGAAATTGCTATGAAGTAGAGTGTTGGAAAAAATAACATTTCAGCTAATTTAGTACAACTTTTCCTCAGTCTTTCACCTACCCCAAAGGGCTGTTTACTATCTTTTGGGATTAAACTCGCCACAGAAGCCTTTGGAGCATGACAGGCGCAACTTGCCCTTGCAGATAGACCTTAGCAAAACCAAACTGCCAGAATTTATTGAGAATATTTTTTCCACTGCACCTAAGGAACGTTTGGGAAAAAGCATTTTGAAGAAAATGAGAAAATCCCGAAGCCCAAGAGTAAGACTCTTGCAGGAGGTGGTATGAAGGGAGAGGATTTTATAGTGTCTTCTATTTCCATTTGAAAAAAGTTCTCAATATTGAGGTACACCCCCTCAGTCTACAGATTAATCTGTACTTTTAAACAGAAGATTCTTGTTAAACAACAGATTAAAAAAACCCACCTCCTCAGCACATTATATATTTTAATGGAACTGTCCTTGATGTGCAATATGAAGGCAAACTTGTTTCCTGTCCGCCTGACTCACTCTAATGGACTTTCAAGCTGCATTTTTTCCACTCCTCTTAATGACTTGTTGCAATGGAGATGAGTGCTCTGCATACAGCAATGCCATCTTCTGGCACAGTTCCTGTGAGAAAGGGAACTTGCTGAATACCACCAAAAGAAAGCTCCTGTTTTGTGAAAACAGAAACTCAGACTGCACAATAAATCTCAGATTTTCCCCTTTCCATTGCATGCACTGTTGTGCTCTAATTGTTCAAGGGACTGAAATAAAGCAGGGAGAAGGCACACAGTGTGTTATAGGAGCAAACTCACTCAAGTGTCTCTTAAAGGCACACCAATTACACCACCAAGAGCAAAGGTTGCTGCTGATTTACAGACTTGAAGGTAAAGCACCGTGGCAGAAGACATGGATGTGTTCAAAGCCCATCAATGCAGGAAACTGTCAGGAAGGGCAAGTAGTCAAAGACAAAAAACTTTGCATATCCCTGGGAAAATGCTTTTGGTATCAGCAAACACTTCACACATTGATTTGTTTTACTTTTGTATTCCCAGCCAGAAAAATCTATATTAAGTAACAGCAATGATTGAAAACATGTGGTATTTACATTAAGGAAATAAGGTCCAGCAATTCACAACTTCCGCACAATTCTGACTTTCTCCATCTCTGTCATTTGGAGGTACAGTAGGATGGACTTAAGACAAAAATTTCCCATTAAATTTAACACCTATGCTCTTTTTTTTCCAAAATTTGCGAGGTTCATGCTACAGTATGTATTGAGAATACAGATTTTAAAGACTGAACGAGAAAGTCAGATCTTAAGTAGTTCTACTCCAAAATAATACTTGAGGAGAAAACGACATTGTGGATTTCTTATTTACTGTATCACTTCCACAATTACTTTAGAAAAGAGTTTGGATGCTTTTACAGATACAGCAAAATAGTCACCTGCCTGACCATGATACCAGCATAGCAAAAGGTACTACTTTCCAAACAGGAGTAGATTATTTCTGCAAAATATAAGCACATTGAGGCATTTAGAAGATGTTAATCTTCCAATTTGGGCTTCCCATGCTGATGCTCACAACATTCATGTTTGTTTTAATATCAGATCAAAAGAATTACCATTTTGACAAACTGGGCTGTTTGAATACATCAGCATCTTGGCCTGGCATGGCTAATAAGGCTGCATCCCAATAGAAAGCACCTCACAATCTGACTGATAAAGCATTAAAAGGAAATGAGAGGAAGAAATATACAGTTTTGCAGACACTGGAATTACTCTGGGAGCTGCCTGAATCAATTGAATTACATTTGAGTTGCAATACGAGTTCATCTCTCAAGTCTTAAGAGAATCCATACAGGAAAAACACTGTCTGAAATAAATTCTTAGATGTCTAATAAAGAGAAAATTCCAAGTAAACCATTTCCCACAGTAAGTGTGTCTGGAGACTCTTTTTCCCATAGATTCCCACTAGACTAAGGCCAAGAGTTACAGATATTCTCCATTCTCTCAGCAATTCTTGCTAGTTGATAATAGTTCCCTTTCAGAAACGGTATATTTAATCTTTCATGGTATCGAATACTTCAAGACCAACGTGCTTTGATCAGATTCTCTGCTCATATTCTGACTGAAAGAGGGGAAGCATGTATGGATGCACAGCCTACAGTTAAGTGCATTTTTCAAAAATTCTGATAAGCTACTTAAAAACCAGCCTATAAAAACCAGCCAGACGGGCATTTCCAAGAAAGCAAGATAATTACTGGAAGTATCTTCAGTTAAATAAAGTTTGTCCGTTGGACACATTTATGTAACAACCACTAACACTGTCCTAACATATGCGGTAAACAGAACAAATAGACAGCCCCAGCCATTCAAAGTAATGAAGCTGAGTGGCTGACAATTTTAAGGCTCATTCAGCCAAGCATTTTGTTTGTTTCTTCCTCTGTGGGGGAGATCAGTCCTTCAAAATAATATTGCTTGGAACTTGCCACTCAAATTCTCAATCACTGTCTTATTTTATTTTTTAAGGCTATTTGAACTTGCAAGTTTTGCAATAATCAAATAGCACAGTTATGTCTAGCAAATATACAAAATCTGTAAAATAAACAATGCTCCAGCAGCACAACTGATATAAAAATGATGCTACTGACTTTTTGGAAGCTGTATATTTAGTTTTCCTGTAGTTTTATTATAAAACTATAAATTACTAGCTTGAAACTACCCCTGTATCTCATTGATTTAGGAATTAATGCATACAATACCAGGATAAAAAGCAAACTCCATTTTTTTAATCTTACACTTCCACCTCGAAAGTGACACATGAAAGCTAACCACACTTCCAGTATAGATGTGCCTGCAAACAGCTGACAACACACCAGGGCAGCTTCCAGAGGTGAGAAGGATACAAACTATCATGCTCGGGAAAGAGCAAAGACAAAGTACAGATGCTTGAAAACAAAAGCTATATTCTTACCTCAGCTACAGCACTTTTTCTCAGTGCGAGAAACTAGGAGACTACCAAGAAGTTTTTGCAGAGAGATGCAAAATCAAGATCTGGTCTCCGATAGCTGTAAATTAAACCTCTCATAAGATTAAAAAAGAAACAACAATTAAGAACACGCAACAACTTTAAAGAGCTCATTATCTGAGTAGCTTTCTTACACAGGTTTAATAGGTTAAACCCCTGCTGGCTTCAGCAAAGCTACAGTAAAGGAAGAGTTCTCTTCCCACAGGGATATCCAATATATGAAAAAGCTTAGTAAACAAAACAAACAAAAAAAAAGAAAAATAAAACTAAAAAGCACTTAGGGCCAAATTTATTAATTCTGCAGATCAGTAGCTGAACATGGTGGGTTTTTTTCCCCTACTGAAGTCATCTCTTCAGAGACTTCCCAACTCTGTGAATAAGCTAATCTTACACATGTGCCTAGAGGGCTGTTCATGCAATGGAGCTGTTTATCTAACTATAGTTCTTCTTTGCAAGGGCAGTAAACAACCTGAGGAAAGCACACAAGACAATCTATGACACACAAACACATTTATACATCTGAAACATGTGTGCTGTTCAAGTATTTGGCTAGTTGAGTTATATGACTTTTCTTCTCAAGTTCATGCATCCGGGTAAACACAACCATTTCCCAGGTTTACTGGTGTCCAGATTCCTTATAAGTAACCCCAATAATGCAAATTTGGAATCAGAAGTGAAGTATGTGTCTTGTCAAGCTGTCTACACCAGTAACCAGTTTTCAACAGTATTTTTGTCTGTCAGTCAAATGGTGGGTTCTGATAGCAACATCTAGCATTATGTTTTTATTAGTAGTATTTAATTTTTTCCTGTATTCAAAGTAACACTAATCACTGCACTTTTAAAATCAAGCATTTGGGCTAGCAGACAAAGCACCTGCTGATCTCCACCACATTTTGGAGCTAGTTTTGACACCTAGCTCACTGTTCTCTTGGAGCAGCAGCTTGATGCCAGTCAAGCAGATGAGTTGTCAGGTAAAACAGGATTACTGAGTGTTTCATTGTCAAAGAGGTGAAACATCAATTTTCATCAGGCAAGGAATCATGACTGATGAAACTTCATCTCAAAAAGCTGAAAGAGACTTTTTTAAAAAGTTTTTTAAACAGACATAGATGCTGATCTGTCCTTTAAAAGGTTATATTTCTTTGTCTGTATCACCCACAACAGATACAAAAAAGCTTAAACACATTCAACTTGCCTAAACCAAGACAAAAATTATCTTCACCTGTGATTTGCAATATTTCATTTAGGCTTAGAAAAGAGGAGAGAGGATTACCATCTTTCCTGATTCCTTCTTTCCAACTGTTCTGGTCACATCAGTTTTACAACCTCACAGCAGAAGGGAAAAAGTCTTCAGTCTAATGAGTGGTTTAATGTAAGTAATATACATATGGATGCAAGACTGCTTTCACTTTCGGCTGAACATAATCCTCAACTGAGACATTCAATTACAATCAAGGGCTACACTGGATCCCCAGTTATGTTTATACAGGTTTTCCATCTGCAAGAGGTATATAGAACTGACACAAAAAGCCCTGTGCAAACCATTATTCAGTGGTTTTCTCCAGATGCATACCGATTTCTATATGCATAATTATCCTCTTTTAAATTCAATGCTTACATTACATTAAAATGATTATTTAAAATATATATTAAACTGACTGAGTTAAATATATAGTAATTAACATAATTTAAAATGCAACAGAAACATCATGATTATTCCTTGGCTTCTACTGGATCTTAAGTATAAAAAAAATCCAGTGGCTCAGTTATCATAATTATGTTGCCATGGAAAGTGTTCTGCCATACATCATTCCATCTTCCTACAAGCAGGGACGAAACATATATGTCATCTCTAAATTAGAAGATTTAATTTTTCATTCCTGTATCAAAGTGCGTTTCTGAAAAGATATCTATCTTTGCAATTGCATTTCGTTCAGGATTATTTTATGACAACTACAGTCATTATGACATCTTCAGATACTAAAGAAATTTTAACAGATTTAAATTTTAAAGACAAAGACTCAAAAAAACATCCCAGTACAGTAAAAAATTTTCCTTGTCTTCGATTTCACAATACTTAACTACTTTATTTTTCCCCACTCTAAGCCTTTCAACTTTCTACAGTATGAAAGAGTCTCTTCAGAATGTACCCTAAGATACCACTTTCCAATTTTTTTCTTCCACATAAGTGTGTCATTGTGTGCTACTATAGCCACTGCACCAGAAAAATAAGTCTAGAGGGTTCATTGCAATTTCTTCATTAAGTACAAAGCCTTTGGCACATATGCTTCCTATTAGATCTTTAAAAATATATGTTACCAAAGAAAAAATATAGACATTAAGTAAACCTTCATTTACCTTTCAAAAAAAACCCATTACAGTCTCATGAATAAGACTTGATACAGCCTTTTCTACAATAGCATCTGTTCTACAGCTGAGCCACTGTTTTAATACCCAGCTTCAGAACATTTATTATTAAAAAGTTGTTTATCTTGGCAATTGTTTAACGAAAACATTACATATGAGCAACTCTATGCATGCTTCTACTTACAAATGAATTCTTCAGGTTGTAGTACAAGTCTTATAATTTCTATTGAAATGGAGCAGTATCAAAGTTCAAGATAAAATGAACAGATACACTATTATTTCTCTAACCTCTTACATAGATTCAGTTTACATCAAAATGTGTTTTGCAACTTAAGCTCACACCACTTACTCTAAATAATCATTTCCAGTGTATTCCACAAGTAGAACTTAACTAAAAAGGACTAATAACTTGTTCTTTATATGCAGCCCTCAAATTTGCTGCCTTTAAGTGAAAGCTGACTTTGTGACTTTTGCAGAAGCAACACACACTAATAAGGGATTTTAAGCTGTAGCTGAAACCAAGGTGATCAACTTCCTCAATTCCTTGTTAAATAGCAGCAGGGCTTGAGAGATAACTGCTTTATGCTCTGGGGTCTGTTTGTCATAGCAATAGTATATTAGCATCCAGAGAGTTAACCTGGAGCTTATTTCTACAGTACACGGCACTTGCAGCATTTCAAATTGCTAGATCATTAGTAGCAGAGTAATCAGGACATTCTGTTATGAAGCTCAAAAAGACCTCATGAAGCTGCTGCTCAGCAATGTCTACGACCAAAGCAAATCTTTACACTAATGCTACAGAACCTTGAAGGACAACAAAAAAAAAACCAAAACAAAACAAAAAAAATCAGATGCAATAAACCCATACTTTCAGGGAAACTGAAGAGGGGCAGAGATGTGTATGCTGCATATTGGTGATCCACCAGTAAAGCTCAATGTCAAAGCTCTCGCAAGCACTAGTTAAATTAAAGCTCAATAAGACAACTGAAGGAGCACAGGTTGGCTATCCCCTCAACTTCCAAATGCCTCCAGGGACAGATCCTCCAAGAAGTTTAAATAATTTTATATTAGCAATACTTAAAAAGGCAAGCCAACTATCTTTCATGTAGCTCATGGGAGCTAACCTCAGGTAAAGGTCTAGGTTTATATGCACCCCTCCAAAATGGGCACAGCAAGCTGACAGGTGCACAGAATACCAAACTATGTTTAGTTGCAGTGAAGGCAGCATCAGGTCACATTACATACAAGCAGAGCTTTCTACCGCTCCCCACCACCACACTCAGATACAAACGTTTGTACCTCACCTCTATATCACATTAACAGCAGCCCTTCAGGCAATCTGGTGTTTCTTAAAATACTACTACAGACAAAAGAGAACCCAGTTTCATCAAGTACAGCCAGTAAAGTAAAACCTTGAAAGGGACTTCTTATGCTTTTGCATCCACTGGTACCTCTGGCTGCCACCTGAAAAGATGCCTAGAAAACCGCAGAGCCAAGCCCAGACGGTGAGGGGCCCTTAGCTGTCTGAGCTGGGGAGCCCTGAAACCCTTCTGAGGGAATACAGCACTGCACAACATTCTGGGCTGCCTCGTGGGATGTGCCAGCTCAGGCCTCGCTGGATGCAGGTGCTATCCCACACAGGTAACCCAAAGTGTCCAGAGACATTGTCAGAAGCACACACTCCTCTGCCCCCACCCCACCAAGGATTCCCCAGCCTTCCAAGTGCAGTTTTCCTACAGGGTTCTCAGGAAGAATCTGAGGCCAAGGTCAAACAGCTTGAGAAGTTAAGGCCTTTAACCTTCACCTCAAGGGAGCTGCCATAGCATGGTTCAGACACAGGTGTCAAGACCAGGAGCAAATAGCTTACCTGCCACGAGCAGTATTAGGCTGAGCACTAAGAAGTTATCACCCACGAGCACCCTGCTAAGAAATTTAATATCATAAAGTATCAATCGATTATCTACAGTGCCTGCCCATCAACTTACCAAATCTCAAGAACACATCCAAAACATGTCAGACAAAATACCTCTATACAGACTTCATAGGCATTTGCTTTACTAAATATAAATTAAATTTGTAAATACTAAATTTACAAACAGATACACGAGAAAACTTGATCTGGCAACTCAAACTATTTAGAAACTTTCCACCTTAGAATTACACTTTGTTCATGCAAGGTTTTAATCCAGCAGGAGGAGAGTTTATTATCCATTACTTCCAGCATATTAGCATCCTCCGGAACAGCCCATTCTTGCTCAGTAAATCCTGAAGACGACTGTATTGACACATACTCACTTCACAGAGGGCATAGAGGGTGTGTAAAAATAGGACTGCAATGGCATCTTGCTATCAACTATTGTTACCTAGGAAGTTATGTGTGCTCCTGGCCCCTGACGAGGGACAATGTTAGAAAAGTACAGATGAGGAGGAAGGGCATCAGCCCTATTTTCTGGTTTTCAGATATACTCTGATGTTGTCTATATCAGAGAGTGTTAAAATTGCTTGGAATGTCCACCTCGTCAAATACCAGTCAGCCAGGAGAGAGCAGAGAACACAGACCAAGGCAACAATGAACCCAGCAATGATCTGAGGTAGATCATTTACAGTACAAGTCTCTGACTGCACAGAAATAATTCTCAGAAATGGTCTCATTAAAGGGCAGGTTCAGATACAAGAAGCTATTGTAGGAAATGAGACTAAATTACTAGTGGCATGATCTGGATATAGAAATTCTCAAAGTTTACAGTGTTATAAGAGATGTACATGCGGCCCGTGACGCCCTCTTCTGCTATCCCAGGCAAACCAACAGGCTTTGGCTTCTGTGCACCGACCAGCTGCTCCCCTCAGCAAGTACTAAAATATCATCTTGAATTGAGGCCAAGATATTAGCATCCAGCCTGAGCAAGTTCAAGTTCCCAGAAAGCTCTTGCACAGTCACGAGAGAGTTCTACTCCTGACCAAGTCCTGCCCCTCTCCCTGCCAGCTCCCGCGCCACCCACACGGCCGTGCACAGCACACATCAGAGGGAACCGCAGCCCCAGTCATCCACCGCCGCTGGAACCAAGCACGCATTCCTGAGAGCAGCGGCAGCTGAGGGTCACAGATGACCAAGCTTTGGCAGTCATTCCATGGCGGGAGGAGGGAAAGCTAGATTTTAGATAAAATAATAAACACAAAAAAATGTCTCAGAGGATTCATGTAGCTGTAGCACACTAAAAGAGCATACAAAGGGTACTTCAGAAGAGTTCTGCTCACAGGATCTAACAGCCAGTCACTAGCTTAGATCAAATACAAAGCACCCAAGGTCAGAATTAATTGCAAAGTTTATTTTCTTCTCTAGGAGTTGCATATATGGGGGGGTGCTTTTGGGGGGAGGGGGCGTTTGTGATGTTTCGTTTTAAACCAAAGCTTTTGGGTACATGCTACTTCTAACGGTGCATAGGAGTTGTAAAATGGAAGTTACCCTCATTTTGATAATTTTCTGAATATGTAGATATAGGTAAGTAATCTAGGATTGCTTTTTTTATTAAAGAAAAAAAGAACTGCAACACTTAGAAAGACTGTAGGAGAAGATTAAGTCGGGACACCTCCAATCTTTTTAGAGGTAAGCTCATAAAACAGTACTTTACCACTAGACCTAACATAAGTAATAAGGGGATTTACAGCACTGTTGCACTAGCTTGAATCCAGGCAGTTTGAAGGCTTGAAATACATTCCCATCCATCAGACGCTCGGTGATGTCCCATGACATACCTGAGGGCTGGGATGCCACCTGGACAAGCTCAAGAAGCAGGCCAACATGAAGTCACGCCACTTATGACAGTCACGTAAATATACTCGTGCACATGTTTAACTGTCCTTGTAAAGAACAATCACCAGAGACATCAAATGTTTCTCCAGTTTAGTCTGTTGTGAAATATGTCTACCATTTTTATTTAATTCATTATCCTTAACATATTTAGAATAAGCAACAGTGAATGTAATACCTGATGGCAAGGATTTCAGCAGAACTAACTACCTAAAGAAGTAAAAATATAAAAAGCAATGAAGAACAGGATGACAGTTATACCATTACCAGTTTGGACCTTAGCACTAGCAGCTCAGCACACAGGAACCACTCACTTCTGTGGCAGGAGATGTGTAAGCTCCACGTAACAAGTGGCCCCTTGGCCGTACTCTTTTTCCTACCCTAGATACATATCTTAAAGCACTCAGGTTACCTTAATAAATAAGGCGACTTATTTATAAGCTCAAATTAAGGAAGAGATGCATTTCATACAGCTCCTTACCAGTTTTCAACAAGCACAAGTTTAATGCCAAAGACAGCATGTAGCTTGTGGAAACTTGCCTTGGCTATCCATGGTCAAAACACCATGGAAAGAACCTCTGAAAGGGGGAGGTCAGCAGCTGAATCTCCTGTAGCTACCATTTTATACACACCAGTAGAACTGAAAACAAAGAGTTAAGAATGCAAAAAATTTTCAAAAAAACTTTTTGGGGTTAGGGGGATGTTGATGAATTAATCCTTGTTGCATAAACAAAGATTCTTTTAATACAGGAAGTTGAAAGTAAATTTCCCATTACATACTGTACTCTTAATACTGCACAGGAGCAACCAAATTCTGCAGATTAATCTAAATACTTTAAGAACTGACAGCCAAAACAACAACAAAAAAAATCAACCCAAAATTGTAGAAGCAGAGACAACAAATAATTGTCTGTAAGTACTGTTCAGTCCCACAGCTCAACGCAGTCCATTTTTCTTCATGCTGGGAATCTCAGATGTGATGTACAACTTGTCCAGACTTTTAACTTGATTAAATCTAAAAATGCAGAGCAGTTGGACATAATTGATACCAGCAGTTATGGCACAGAACGAGGGAGAACAGATACAAATATTATTCTAGGATATAATTAGACAACTCCCAGAAAGAACGTATTTAAACAGCATTCCCCAAATTGACTTTCACAAACACTTCAGTTCTCAGGGTTGCAATTTTGTGTTCTGAGGCAGGGGAGAGTGAAGCGTGACTCTGACATTACTGCCATAATCTCGTTAGCAAAGCTACCACACTACCGCTGCCGTGTGTTCATTGAGGGTTTAGCAACCACTAGCCTAGTTTGCAGGGTCAGCCAATTATCAGAAGGACATTAGGATGTCAAGAGCTCTCCACATTACTTAATCATAATACATTAAAATTATGACCATAAAGGAAATAATTTTTGCTAAATTGAAATAAAAGTTTCACATCAACGCACTCTCAGTTTTTAAAATCCCCAGCACTGCACTTTTAACCCATTTTCTGTAGAGTATTACTCCTGACACTTTTAGTGAATAAGGCCCAGCTTTCAACTCTAAAGCTTTCTGGCAGCTTTATGAGGGGCAGAGGCCTGGAGCACCCCCTACCTGAGGGCAGGCTGAGAGAGTTGGGGTTGTTCAACCTAGAGAAAAGAGGGCTCCAGGGAGACCTTATAGCAGCCTTCCAGTGCTGAAAGGGGGCTACAGGAGAGATGGGGGGGACTCTATCAGAGAGTGCAGTCGTAGGATGAGGGGTAACGGTTTTAAGCTAAAAGAGGGTAGATTTAGATTAGATACTAGGAAGAAATATTTTCCTGTGAGGGTGGTGAGGCAGTGGCCCAGGTTGCCCAGAGAAGCTGTGGATGCCCCATCCCTGGAGGGGTTCAAGACCAGGCTGGATGAGGCTTTGAGCAACCTGGGCTAGTGGGAGGTGTCCCATGGCAGGGGGTTGGAACTTGATATTTAAGGTCCCTTCCAACCCAAACCATTCTATGGCTCTATGGCAGAAGTTTTGCCAGATTGTTTCAGCCAGTCACCCACTTGCATTGTTCTAAAAATCTCTGGGCATCAACAGATTCTGAATACAGCTCGTTTTCCCCACCCAAGTTCGTAAACCACCACAGGACAATAAATAGCAACTTCTAACTCCCCCCCAGTTATGTAAATATTTTTATTTTTTTAAGAATGCAAATAAAGACTACAGAATTTGATTACATCTTGAAGTCTACATCCTGCTAGATACAACAGTTGTTTCTCAATTCCCAGCTTACTCACCACCATTAAGGTCAAGCTGGCACTTAAAGAAGGGAAAAAGAGAAAGGACATCAGAAGAGAACATATTGTGTTTAGTCAAGTATTTTCCCCACTCCATTAGACAGTCCTTTATTGACAACTAACTAGGAGACTTCTAAAGCCCATTTTACCAGGCACTGTTTATAAATATAGAAGAGGTTTCTCTCAACACAAATACACACCAGCAGAAGGAGAGGAGACCCAGCTAAGTTTTCCGATCACCAGCAGTGTATTTACCACTCAAGGGGCATGTTCTCAGTGACTGCAGCTTGAGACAGACATCTGAGGATAAGCTCCGATGCCAAAATTACTTTTCTATTGCTGTAACATCAGCCTTTTCACTTATTACACCACGTAAGGACATCACACACAACACATATGACAGCATAGCACAATAACGATACGGCACATCGGCTCATTCAGGCAGAGCTGTTCCAGTTCCTCGGAATAAGACAGCCCCAAGAGGCACAAGTAGCCTGGCCCCAACCACCACAAACCACAGCACTCGCCAAGACCCGGGCAGCAGCAGCTCCAACCAGCCTCGCAGCCCTCACCCACCCCAAGGCCCTGCCACTGACACACGGGGGAGAGCACTTTAATACGGGGTTCTGGGGCAGGGCCACACAGCAAGCTACTTAATATAAAGTCTAAAACCCTGTACACAAAGGAAACCTCACAATAAATACTTCATATCAAAATTTAAATACAGATGCAGCACGTTCACCGTGATCAGTTTGGTGTTCCAGAGTAAACATTACTATTGCTTTACACAGATATAACCTTGGGAAGAAACACAGCTACAGATATTAAAAGCAACAAATTGTGTTTTCATGAGACATGTGCAGTGACCAGCACTTAGCACAAAAAGGATCACAAAGATTGTTTTGAAGTTTTCAAGGGGGTTGGGGCTTTTAGGTTTGATATTTTTGCTGGGGGTTTTTTGGAGGGTTTTTTTTTTGGGCAGGGGGGTAGGTGCAGCTTACTGTTAAGAAGCACTATTCCTTCTATAAATAGCAGACAAATTCAGAAGCAAATCCTCCTGATCACGAGGCATGCAGTAGACACAGTATTTGTCCCTGGCCCACCCCAGCACACCCAAGAGAAGAAGCAGCCACGGCCCCACCACAGAGCCGGCAGCCACACAAAATGGCGGCAGCACCACAGCCCGGCAGCCCCCCAAGGCAAGGGGCATCCACAGACCTCCTCAAACAAAAAAAAAAAATCTAACAGCCAAACATCAGCCTTCAGTAGCCTTGTTAAACGCAAAATTTATAAGGGATAGAACCCTCCAGGAAAAAAAAAAAAAAAAAAAAAAAACCAAAAAAAAAAAACCACACACACAACAAAAAAAACCACAACCAACAAAAACAAACCAGAAAAAGCACACACAACCCTAAAACTAAAGAAGCCAGGCCTCTCCCAATCTCTCTACTCTTTTCATAAGATATATACAAATATTTAAAAAAAAAACAAAACAGGAAGCCTGCAGAGAAACTTCACAGCAATTACAGAGTATCAAAAGCAGAAATTAGTAGTTCTAATACTAACACATAAATCAGCATCAAATATCAAACCCTTAGTTCTGCTCCTGCTTCTGCTTCTTAAGCATTTATATCAAAAAGAAAATAAACCCTACCTCTGTGATCACCCACGACCAGGAGCCTGGAACAAACTCTCTCCCACATGCAGGCAGGTAGCAGCTCTGCTGTAGCAACACCCCTTTCTGCTGCTTCTGGTCCTTTCTACGCGATGGCCGTGTGAGGTGACCAGGTGCATCAGTTACAGGACCAGAGTGGGACAAACCTGCTTCACAATGAGCACCAGCTGGGTGCAATTACAGTGGCCCCTCAGCAGGCTGGGGGGAGGCTGTGACACAGCTCAGCACCTGGGAGGGGTGAGGTGCCAGGCCAGGCCAACCGAAGAGTAATAAAAGCCTGAAAAGATGGAGGAAATCTTTTCCCTGGGACTCTAGGAAGGATGTTGTTCCTCACAGTTAGTTATCCTTCAAGGACCCAAGCCAACCATAAACACACACCCACATGCGAGAGAGAATTTCTTTTCCATGTATTGACTTTTGGTGGAGCAGAGTGAGGCTCAGCTGTCCTCAAGGGCTCCCCGCCCCCAGCCAGGGCTCCCCAGGCCTTCCAGGGACACCCCCTCTCCAAAAAAATCCTCTCAGTGTTTCAGCAGCAGTCTGGTTGGGTTTCAACGTTTTTGTTTTTCAGCACAAAACTGTAACGCAGCTCAGCAGCAAATATTCTCCTGCTCTAGGCAGCTGGGTTCATTTCTGGGGGTGTCCCAGCCCCTGGCAGGGCTGCCCAGGGAAGGTCTCCCCAAGGAAGAAGGAAGCACTGTCCCTTGGATACATACAAACTCATCAACCTCTGGTTTTATATACTCAGGGAGTAAGCCACAGTATTTGAAGACCACCTTGTCTATTTCCCTTTCTCCCTGGTTCACATACCCTGACGTTACACACACATCAGGCACCTGATGCTATTTACTAAATTAATTGAAGGCCCATCGACAGACAATGCTCTGGGCCTTGGTTTCCTTTTTTCCTTTTTTCTTTTGCTTTTCCACACTCTTTTGTATAACTAAAAATGCTAGCTCACACTCAAGTGTTTTTCGTGACAGTGGTAGATCTTCATGTGCTTTTTCTGCGTAAATCAGGACAATTCACCACAGTCACCTCATTTTAGAATCTCAGGCGTGATCAAAGGATCTGCTAATTAGTGGGATTTCTGAGCACCCCTTTGATTAAATGTAACCTACCCACAGTCACGCCATCTGACAGGCTCTACGTTTCAGCTACTGTATGTCACGGAAACAGGACTGGATATAAAGGATTGGCTGTAATTTTGCACATACCAGATTTTTCTTATGGAGAATTTTTGCTGCTTTTTAAAAAAGCTCCAGTATCTCTATTGATTGCCTCAAGATTGTTTAGAGTATTCATGTGACTGAAGCACAAATACTGAGCTGCAGTGTAAGCAGCAGACTAACTTTGTAGCTGAAGTTGCATTTACTTTTAGAAAATATCCCTCTTGGGCTTTCTCTACACAAAATATCAGCTTTACACCAGCACCGGCAATTAGTTTGGTCATACTTCCCATCCACGCTCCCTCATAGGTGCTTTGTGTGCAATCCATTGCAACGTAACTCTTCCTAGCATGATCATTTGTGATTCCCTCACTGAATGCTACAGAAAGCAATAATTTCAAAAGGTTTCACCTCCCTTCTATACACAAACTTCTCTGGGGATGAGATGATCTTTATGGAGTCCTGTCCCCCAGGTGATAGGAGAACTTTGCCTGGATAAAGACCTGGAGCTGTTTGGCTGGGAAGCAAGCTTTCAGAAATTACCATTTCCCTTTTCTTGATTGTGGGCCTGAAAAAAATTGGCAGTGTGGCAGAAGTATGTTTGTTACCCTACAGCGTGTTATCACATATTGTGATTCACTTTCTAATTATAGGATCACTTAAACCTTTTTTTCCAAGAGCCCAATTCAGTGTAAAGGACAGACACAGAAGAGGACAGAATTAACATTGCACCGTCCTTAATTCTATTAGCTTGTAACTACTAAGTGCTTGACTTTGCAACCCAAATAACACTGCAGCATGGTAATTTTTATATGTAATCTAGATACATGTAGTCACTTACGCACTAACTGTAATTACTTTTCCCTACATTAGCCTACATCTATTATGCAATAGGTTCATTATGCATTATGTTTCATCATTTAAAATCACTGAGAAGACATTTTCCAGCATCTTTTTCCTTTGATATGACACACTGATAGGGTTCACTGAAATAGAAGTATTTGTTTTGATAGATGTTTTCTTTACTCAGTGCCGTGATGCCTAAGAGAGTATTTCACTATGCTGATTTTCAAGTCATTCTCGTTTTGAACAAATTACTTCTATTCCTTCATAGTAGCAGAAGGTAAGATTAAAAATAAGTTTGAATCAAATTAAAGTTCTAAGAATCCTTGAAAATGGGGAATTCAAACCAATCTAATTTTTGAAATTATGGAACTAGAATCCATGCCAGCGAAGAGGCAAAGGCAAACAACGTACTGTCCAAAGCAAAGCTACTGCAAGGGTGGGCTAGGAGGAGCATCAGTCAAAACGACCCATGGAGGAGAAGCTTCAAATATCCTCAAATCCCACCAACTGTTAGTAGGGGACAAAGAACACCCCACAGTAGGAAAAGCCTGGGGAACGGGATGAAGACCACTGGGCTGGAAAAGGCAGCATCAAAGCACTCCAAGTAACATATGAATAGTCAAAACTATGAACAGTCCAGAACATCACCTCTAAAACTGCAGTGGCATACAGGTTATCAGGAGCACTAGTTTTCTTCTCCTCTACAAGAGAAAAATATAAAAACCTAAGGGACAAAATCCAGTAGAGTTACAGGGGGAAACTCCTTGAAAAAAATTAAAAGAAGGAAGCTAGTTCTTGTAGGCCCACACACCAACCCAGCTGTTCACAATAACAGATTATTGTGAGCCCCTAGGTGGAGACCTCATACTGATTAGACCACATCTGTTAAGAGTTTATGTAATCTGACAGGTTGAAAAACTGTATAACCTGAGCATAGAGATGATTTGCTGGTGCAGTCAAGAGTCACATTTGGCACAATACACAAGGTCAGACACAATTCTTATTTCCAGCGATCTCAACTGCTTGTGGTCATTTTGGTTCTCCTAGTAACAAGGTCCTGGGTAAAATCTGAAGGTCTCACATTCCTCTCTCCTAAGTACTCAAGAGATTGTCTTGCTCTCATGGATTCACAATACAGGACAGTTTTGCCATGGAAACATCCCTGGAGAACCAGAATGACAGGAGCTCTGTTCTGCATCTTCCCATGTTCATGCTAGCGCTCTTCTTCTGAACACCAGTCTCCAGTTTTGGTTCTCACTCCAAGCCATGAGTTCAGCACCCCAGAACCCTTCATGTCCTTTTGGACATATTTGGATTTCCAAATACGCCCAACCATACTTGGAAAAAAAAAAAGGGCTTGTATAGGAAGAAAGAGGACTTTCAGTTCCAGGCATTATTTTACAGACAGGTCTTTTACCATTAGAGAATTATATGGAATAAAGGGATTTCAAGGATCAATAATGGCGTGACACGAGGAAAATTATTGTGCGGCTGCTGTGCATGGCTTGATGACAACCAACTTTGACTGAGATCAGTTAAATCACAGTAAGAGACACTCTTGCACAGTTTCTTTTCATATCAGACAATGGATTAAGGTCATCGATTTATTCATGCATGCTCAGAGGTGCAGTAGGAGAGCAGTACCTAAGTGCCACTGCAGATAACACTGAGTAGAACATTTACAACAGGAGAATTGCTTTTCCAACAAGGACCCCAGACCAGTGACATGGGAATATCAGTCTCAGCCTCTTGCTCCAAAGGCAGGAAGGGTGTTTACAGCTGCACGTCTCACAGTCCAGGCAAGGTGGGCAACACCTGTTTATGCATCTTCCTCTTTATTTCACTAAAAATGTTGAAAGGTTTGTCCTGATGCGGTGCAGCAGAACTCTGGAGCACATATAGCTTCACAAAACTGAAAAAACTATTTCTTCCCTAGCTCTACCATTGATTTCATTTCTGCGGCTGACATAAACTATCTATATGCTGAACTGCTTGCACAGCATAATATATTGGTATACCTCTACCTCAGTTTAATTTTCACTTTTCTCTTTAGAATGCAGCAGAGTCACAAGATATAATTGAGCCCTTCAAAGCATCCACATCAGTGAGACAATATTCCGTCTCTTCTAGTATAGGTGTTCTTCAGATTCTTCACTAATTCATAAAACCAGCATGGCTTAATACAGTATTGACAAGTTTTAGCACTGCTGGCCTGTTTCTCTTTAACCAGACGTACACTCAGCCCAAATCCAAAGCACTAAACTACCTTAATTTTATGTTGCCCTGTAATCAGTACAATTACTATTGTATATATCTCCTGGTAATGAGTTAGGCAGCTTGCAATTTCAGTGGACTGAAAATATATCCTAGGGAATAGTCAGTAAAAGGAGGTTTTCCCGTTTGCTTTTTTTAACTCACAGAAACACACACATACAAAATCACAACTCCAGGTTAAATAGGATTCCTCACGGAAATCTTTTGGTTGTTCAAAGGACCAGCACTGAACCCTACTGCGATCTCAATTATCCTTTTGTACCTGCAGTCATTTCTTGCTTAGTCTGAACAGCTCTTAATCCATCAGTACAGTAACCTGAATCTATTCCTCTGAAGCCAAATTGATTTTACAGTCTGGCGGTTCATCAGACATGGCAGTGGTCCCTGCTGTGGTGGCTGAGGAGGACGGTTTGGTGCAGTAGACCCTGTTGCACATGTGGAGTTCAAACATCGGAATAGTTCCACAGAGGCCGGAAGAAGGGATCTGTCTGCCAAATGGGCAATGGGAGATCCATAAAAGGGTCCATTTAATCATGGATCCATTGCACAACATCAACCCAGCATCCCAGTCTTTTCCTTTGATATCATTTTTATTGCTTTGTTTCTTCTACAAACCAAGTGTTCTGATGCAAGAAACTTAGTATGAGGTTTGCAAATTTTATTAATATGGTTATATTCTTTAATGTGAGGATAAGTGTTTACATTTTCTTTTGACAAGCGAAGTAAAGCCTTGACAACTAGATGGAAAAAAAGTGGAAAAACCTCATGTGACTACTAATGAGAGGAACAACATCTGTTCTATTCCAAACACTACAGTGGTGTCCAGAGGTGTAATTTACAAAAGCTTTACTTTTTGTTCCATACATTCTTATGGTTTACATAACAAATGCCACTGGTATCTGACCCCAGTACTTGACTCAGCAAGGTGTACTTTAAGCACAATTTAAATGGTAGAGCTCAGGTGTTCACCGTAAAATAATGATTCTTGCTAAAACAGGTTCAGGGCTAGCAGATGCAAACAATGGCTTCAGTTCTGCAAGTGTCCCCAAATATATGTTTAACAAAAAGGACAGATTAAAAGATCTCTTAAATTAACTGAAAGACATAGTAAAAACTCCACAAATGTAACTTCAGTTCAGACAGCTTCTTCAGTGACTTTTGCTATCAAGCTGAAATACGGGACTGGCTTCAAGGAACTCTGAGAGGCCCCAGTGTATTGGGAATTCAGCACGTTCCCAATTTCAGTTTTCATTAAGGGCTATTGTGATAAGTGTGTTGTGATGACAAAACAGTCGGTACAATGGTTTCAGGCAGATGTGTTCACTTCCCTTTTGTTTTGTACTCTCCCAAGTCTACTCTCCTTCCCTCTCAAGGATGCAAGAGATGCTTGGTAAAGTGGGAGGCTGGTAGTGATTTATAGAAAAATTGCTTGACTTCAGCCATTGTTGTGTTCTTTACCATGATCTTCAGAGGCTTTGTGCATTTATTCACGTACTTTTAAATTCCTGTGAAGATCACCCAGTAAGCTGCATGTATGTCATCTTATTGAAGAACAGCAAAAATCCAAAAAAATACTAAACTCTACTACAGCCACAGAGCAGAACATGTCTGCCAAGGGATTTCTTTCTAAATGCAATTTAAAATAATTCTAAATATAGAGTGGGCAAAATGCATAGGAAGACAGTAAAACAGCTGTAGTAGTCAATTTTTTCATGAGTGATTTGCACATACTAATTCAGGATATTACGTTGTGATTTCATTCTCCTGTAAAATGAATAACCCCATGAGAAATCAATTCAGAATGCTGCAGAGCACTGGACTGGAAAGCAGAAATCATCCCGTGCAACCTGTCTGCAGGTAGGTGTAATTCTGACAGTTACCACAGCCACTGCTGGGCAACATCGTAAATCATGGAAGTAAATTGCAAAGAGCAACCAGACTGTGCTATGTACAGAACGCAGTGGTCTTGGTTTGCTGATGGATGTGCTGGACCCTTCCTCAGCGGTGTATTTCAGCACAGGGTGGGGGCTGTTCTGCTTTGCTCCTGGTTGTAGCATCTCCAAGGAAGTGCCCTGCCAACCAGGACCCCCAGCAAGCAGGGCTCTGTCAGTCTCATCTCATTTTCTCCAGTTTTGGGCACCGTTCAGACAAAAACCCAAGAACAGTGTGGCACAGGAAGCTACCTACAATAGCATCTCCTTTCAAAGGGGTACAGCTTTTCTCGAGCAACGAGGTACACACACGGCACACCTCTGACCCCACGGCCCCTTTACTTCTGTACCAGTTTCTCAATGAAGCAAATAATCCCCGCATTTGAAACTATCGAGCCAAAAGCAGCTTGTTGGTATAGCAAGGCTTCCCATCCCTCCGACTCCATCAGCAGCTAGTGGCAACTGCTTGCTATTAAGTACTATTAACAGCAATAACTGCTTGTTATTAAAAATAAATAACTGTAAACCTTCTGCTTCCTGTGCTGCTGAGGAGCAAACGGAAGCTCTGAAATGAGCAGGATCATTGCAGGAAGGGAGTTGTCGCTGAGGGTCTCTGTCGCTGCTTGGGAGGATACTGCCTACCTGGTTCCAGTGAGCATGCTGAGTAAATTACACACAAACAAAGGGCACATTTCATAAGGATCCCTGGTGCCTGGGGTCTTCGTGGCCAGGCCTTTCCTTTACTCCCTACCTGGAACTCCTTCTCCCCCTCGATGCTCTTCATCTGTCCTGAGGTTCTGCCGATCGCACCTAGTAAAGATTGCCAAAAAACTGGAGAGATCCCTGATATTTTTCTCCCTCCTAAACGTAAACTCAGCTACTAAAATTTGGATACTTTTTCTTTCCATTTTCCAGGGGGGAAGGGAACAGGAAGTGCCAGAATACTTGGGGGTGAGGGGGAAGGCTGTTCTTGTGCTATTTCCAGCCGAGGTCAGAAGCAAACCCACACAAAGGCCTTTTTGCTTAAGTTGTCCAGCCCAAACTTCCAGTGTGTAACGGGGCTGACAAGTTTAGATACTTGCCCAAACTTTCAGATGTTGGTGTCTGAACACCAAACCCCTAAGACTTCCTCGTCAACAGCATCACCAGCTTCCCAGTGGGGGGGAAAAAAAAAAAAAAAGCATCAGGATGGGATTTATATTTGGATTTATGTTTGAGTACATACACACTAATGCTAATCTGATTACTCATCGGGAATCCTCCTTTGCAACAGCTTTTTATTAATCTTACCACAGCCTTAGCAGGAAAGAGCAAAGTGAACACACCAGCACTGTCCCTCCATTCCTGTCTCTCCCATTTTCAGGAGACGCGCAGTGCTCGTGACATGAGCCCCCCAGGACCCCCAGCAGCTCTGCAGTCCTGCTCCTCACTGGTGCAGGTGCCCACCCACCCAGTCAGAGAATGTCAACCAACCTCCGCCACCAACTTCACCATTCAAAATGTAAATCAATGCAGCAGCCACCGCAAACCAGAGCTCTCTTCTTGCAAGAGGATGGATGCAAGCAGAGGAGCGTTGCATACGGCAAGAGCGGCTGCAGCCGCTTGAAAATTGCTGCATGACGTTAATTAAGATTTTATTCATGCGTTCCGGTACGCTCCGCCACAGCAGCAATGCACCACAACACACATCCCGGTGCGCCACCGCTGCTCACAGCCACGGGGACTCACACACACGCGTGTCGGTGTGTGCGGGCGCTTCCCGCGGGGCTGGGGCTGCCCGGGACACCTGCGCAGGTGTGCTGCCCGAAATAACGCCGGGGGAGGGGGGCACAGTTTATGGGGAGTTTTTTATTGAATGACGAGCAGAGAACAGAAAAGCATCCACCCACCGCCCACCCATCCGCGCATCCCAGCTGATTTACTTTCGCGTCGCTCAGGTCCCAATATTTCCGTCCCCCCC
>WKFP01014807.1:604750-631217 GCA_011057875.1 Pterocles orientalis | reverse complement strand
CCAGGGGCACGCATAGGGCCATCACATCGAGTCGTAGAACCATTGAAGGGTTTGGGTTGGAAAGGATGTTAGAGATCATCCAGCTCCAACCCCCTGCCATGGGCAGGGACACCCTCCACTAGCCCAGGTTGCTCAAAGCCTCATCCAGCCTGGCCTTGAACCCCTCCAGGGATGGGGCATCCAACATACCCCCTCACTCGCTCCTTCCCATCTGCCCAAAACCCCCACTCCCACGCCCTACACCTGCACAGCCCTCCCCACACATACGCCCCTGTCCCCACAGCACCAGCCTGGGCTGTGCCCCACGGGGGCCACGGTGGGTGGGTGGTCGCAGGCAGGGCAGCCCCCCGGCAGCGGGCTGAACCCACTGGCGCTTTGCTTTACATTCTGGCAGAAGACATCTTGTTGAACCTTCCAGTTCAGCTCTAAGTTTCAAAATACAGGAATGAAACTGTGGCTGAGGGTTTTAGAAAAATGCTGATATTTTCAGGTGCGATTAACATCATCCTCCGCTGTCTGCCTGCACAGAAAAGCATGCGGTGTTTTGAATTGCTGAATGCCTTTTGGCCTTTATCTGGGTAGAACATGAAGGGGGAAGAAATATTCCCCGACGCCTACATTCAGATATTTTAAGGCCACAGGGGACCCTATAATCAGCTTCATCAACTGCACAAGACAGGAATTTCTGGGACTACAATTTCCCTCTGTGACTCCTAGAGCAAACCCCAAACAGCCAGTGGAGCTACAATGTACACGTCAGAAAGGGGATTTAAAATGAATCCATTATATCCCTAGGCAAGTGGTTCCGACGGTTGACTATACCCACTCATCCCAAGACCTCAGCTTTTAACCACAGGAGTTTGCTCTGCCCCTGCCCACCTGTGCGGCCAAGGAAACCTTCTCTCACTTGCATTTAAGTGTGGTGCATGTCACAAATCCCCACCAAAACAGTTATATAGCCATCTGCCCGCTAGCATACAAAATAAAAGTTATCCCCATATTCAGCCAAGAAGAAATTCTCTGCTTCACTCAAGTTTCTTTCCAAAAATAGTTTGGTGCCTGAATACAATGTATAGGAAGACCGTTAATCGAAAGCATTCCTCTGCAAAATGCGGCTCCCGCCCTGCCCCCGGCTCGAGACCCTGCTCCAGTTTGTGCAATCTTATCAGCCCTCCCGCTTTCTAGTGCTGTCAGCTAAAATCTGTCTTCAGAGACACAGACTCAAAAATCAGCATGATTTTTATTGCATTAGGAAGATGCTAAATTTACTCCTGCCAGCTAAGTAGTTTTAAAATTAATTAGTCTCATTTGTGCCGGGATTTAGCCAATACCTTTAGCCCCACCTCCAGCTCCATATCCCTACGTCCTTTCCCTGATGACACTTTGGCAGCTGAGAGGTCAGCCGACTCCAGCTGAAGGCTGAGGATTTTTGGAGGGCTGTTTGCCAGCTGCCCCGAGGGAGCTTCTGGCCCAGCCGCCTGCAAATAAAACCTCCCTTTGAACTGAAACTTATTCCAGGCTATTATAGCATCTTTCTAGGTACAGTGGTGCTGCTCGAACAATGATGCAGAACACATCCCCTTCTTGTCAGAACCACAAATAAATAAATGTGTCTTTCAGACCACTTGGAGAGCTGGCACTGGCTCCATGGGGTTTGTCACACGCCTGCAAATATTTCTCCCACGAGCAGCAGGTGTATTACACGTTTATTTCACTGATTCCTAATTCTTACCTAGATCATACTGTGGCTCTGGGTGGTAATCTCCACTTAAGCATTCCCTAGCACCTCCTAATGAAAGGCTGGAGGAGTCTTTGTGTTTCAGAGCAGACTGGAAACCCTTCAGGCAGATTTGAAAGGAGGACCCCAGCCTTTCTGCATGTCTTTCACTGAACTAGAGAAAGGCACTTAAGACACCAGCTGTTTGATGGGGAAAGCTGTTATTTCCAATTTGTGGAACGCTGTGGGTGTGTATTATCACATTTTTATAAACCAGTACAGAATAAAGTTCAGAGTTAGAGGAGCGTAACACTCAAGCCAAACACAACCGCAAGAGGAAGAGGAGCTGTGCTCCAGTGCTGACCAAAGCTTCAGCATTTCAGCAGAGCAGAGGTGCTAAGGGAGATTTTTTCAGAAGCTTAGGATATTCAGTGGAAATGAGATGTCAACTCAAGCATGGGGAAGACGCAAGGGAAATGAAAAGTGGGAGAAATAAGATGAGCAGACCTTTCAGAACCACAAGAACACCAGGGAAGTTAACCCAGCGCCAAAAGCAGTGGGAGAGCAGGATCAGGTCCTGTGGCAGAGCAACAGACACCTCTCTGTGCACCTTTCTGATCACTACGAGAATTTTCATCCTGCTTACCTGTATTTTTTCCACTACCGCTCTCCATCTCCAGCACTACATTTCCAGAAGCAACGCCTGCCTGTGTCACCTCCGTCACTCAAGGGCATGTCTCCGCCTTGGGTCCCACCAGGGTGCCCGGTGCCGCAATGCCTCGCGGTTTATTCCCGGGAACTACCAGCACATTTCCAGCCTGCTGCAGGCTGGCATTGCAGCTGTGGAGCTCGGGAATGCCAGAGCCACAGATAGACTGGATGAATCCAGAGGATAAGAAAGGCTGAGAAGCAATAATAACTGGCAGCAGGTGGTACTTTGTTGATGAGAAGGCTGGAGTGGAGGACGTCACTGGAAAACCGAGACACAGGCGAGAGGGCAGCAGTGCTCTGGCCATGACTGTTTCAGTCTGAAGCCTGCAGTGTTTAAAGGTGTTGCTGGAGGGTGGCTCCAAGGGAAGGATGCTTGTGACACTGTTCCTGTCTTAGGCAGTGCCAAAGATCCTGTTCACATTCAGGGATAGTTTTCCCTCCTGTTTTCTTGCAAGTCTATTTTACCACCTGACCTCCAAAATAATGAGGGTTTTTTTCTCCCTTCCTTTCTCAGTTTGCCAGCTGGAGAACTTCCCTCCTTTCTGTGTTTGGGTACAGCCGTTCCAGGTGTGCAGCAGCTGGGGGTGAGTGAGAAGCAAGGACACAGGGGGTCCTAGGAAGTGAAGCTAGTATGGAGAAGCTCCCTGTGGTCTTTTACTGATAAGGCCCATAGCACTGGTTGACGGTGGAAAAATCTCTCTCCTGAACCTAAATAATCCAGAGAGGTTCCACCTTGGCCGTGGGGACAGCCCAGACAAGCCCCAAGGCACCCTGTCCTAATTTTGTTTCTCTGGTTGCAACAGACTTCTCAGTCAGAGGCAAAAAAGCAAGATCCCTGGAAGCCAATTAGTGCCTTCTGGCAGCAAGGAGAGGAGGAAACTGGCCTGTGACCTGCTGGTGACCAGTGCAAGGCCCTGATGTATAGGCTGAAACAATGCAGATATATAACAAATGATCCAATTTTCTCAATTCCTCTGTTGTCTTTCTTACAGTGACAGCATTTGATGAAACAGCGCTTTGGGCATCATTTCCCAGCCAGCCCGTGCCCTGCTTGAAGAGGAGGACTGATAGTGGTGAGGGTAGTGATTCAGTGCTGCTCGGCACGGAATAATTGAGGAGAGCATAAAAGGACAATGCTCATCTACGTCAACTAAAGCTCTTTGGGGACCTTGCCTCAGCAGAGGATCACATGTGCTGGAGACTTGCCTCTCTGCAGTCCCACCGCATGCGCCACGTGCCCTGCTCAGCAGGGCGTGCTCAGCGTGCACCGTCCTTCGCCTAACGCAGGGGCCAGCGCAGCATCCTCTGGCTTGAAGGACACACACCCCGGGCAACTCCGCCAGCCAGACACCTGACACATAGCCCAGAAGCTGTAGCCCAAAGAGATCAGGAGCATGGTATGTGTGTGTGAGATTCTGACATCAGCCAAAAAAACCCCATTCAAAGTAGTTTTCACGCTTAATTTCACTGAAGCACAACCTTTTTTTGCTGCTGATCCAGCTTTGTGTTTCCACAAGAGGTAGAAAAATGGGCCAAAAGTGAGAAGGTGTTTGGTGGAAAAATAGTTGCTGGCTGGTGTGTACCAGCTCCCACAGATTCGGCTCTGAAGGGCCTCAGCAGGGACAGATGATCCTCTCTCCTGTCCCCACTGAGAACGCTTGAACACTATGTTTCAAAGCCCTGTTGTTTGGCTTCCGCTCGACCCAGAGGTCTGTGCCTGTGAGAGCCAGGGATGGTGCTGGACGAGGAGAAGCAGAGGGGAAAAATGTGACTGAAAATTAGATACAGTGCAGAGTGGTTGTGATTTTCAGGACTTCCTAAGGGACTTGGATGACCAATTCCTATTTAATTGAGCATTATCATTTTCTAGGCATCTTTGAAAACCTCTGCCAAGACTTACAAACTGTTAGTTTTTATGTCCAGCTTTGGAAAGCAGCATGTTCTATCCCAACACACAGTACAAGCTTCACCTTAATAAAGAAAACCTCTTTTCTGCTCCAAGTATTAAATTTTTGTGACTAGGACATCTCTATTTCTAAGCTGCTTTTGTGTCCTCAGTTATATTCTCACTATACTTTGATACTAACTCTAATATTGTTCCATCTCTTATTGATATCCGCAGGTCCTGGATTAAATTGCACTCCTGTACACAGCCTGCTAACAGACCTCCAGCCTTATTTCCACCATTTAATGTACCCTCTGCTGTGCCTGGCGGTTAAAATCACCCATTAGCATGACTGTGCCCTTCTGCCTGCTTTTTCACTCAGGCAGTCATTTTACACTTGATTTCTTTTTGGATGAACAGCCTCTAAGATTTACATAACTAGTTTTCTTGCTGAAATATTTCTGGTATCAGGCCATAAGCACTCTGCCATTGTCCTCTGAACAGCTTCTGCCCCTCAAAGCTCAGGGTTTCTCAAGGGATATTATTCCTGGGCGCACAAAGTGGGGGCCAGGTGACTCGGCCCCTCTGGCTTTGTACCTGATGGGAGGACCCTGAGGTCCTCCCTGTCGCCTGCTGAAGCGGTTCAGGGGATCAGTGCTCTGTTATCAGAATAGCTAACAGAGAATTAACAGCTGGATAACGGATAAATGATCGTGACCTCACTCTTGCTGGTCTCTCTGTGGGGGGAGCGGTGCTGTGTAAGATATACAGCTCATGTACTTTCACACCTGTGTCACATGAAGATAACATTTGCAGAGTGCTGCAGCATGGCAGCTCTTTCTTCTTGTGTCCTCTGTTGTGTTTCTTTTACAGCAACGCTACATTGCCAGCAACAATCCCTTTGGACAAGAGCCCTCGTCTTGTTATTTGAGTTTGCCAGAAACGACTGGTGAAAGGCTGAGCTGGATTCTCTGGTGGCATCATCACACTGCTCCCTTCAGGAAAGCAACATCCATATATACTTTCTGAAGATGCACCTGTGAGACAGCCTGCGAGGTGTTCGTGGCAGCTGACACCCCACAGGCTGCGCTACAGCTTGGCAGTGCAGCCACGCCATGCGAGGCACTGCCTTGGAAAATCCCCTTGTGTGGCATGCTCCAAAAGAGCGTTGCATGCGGGCAGGTCTGCAGACAAAGCAGGGGCACCATGGAAACTGCTGGAGAACAAAGGCACCGCAGAGAGGGTATAAACAGGAGCGGTGCCACAGCCTGCCAGGCATGTCCAAAGTGCTTTGCTTTGGCTCGTGTTCACCTCCCAAAGCCACAGCCCCTGCCGCACCGAACTGAACTGTGACCTGCCCGGGGACTTCAGTGGCGTCAGGGTTTCGCTTCCTCTTCTCCAATAAAGAGTATGAATCAGGAACCAGGACAAGCAGATAGTGATTTTGCACAGAACTGTGTTTTCCATCTCCAAGGTGACGATGCAAAGTAGGGCAGCCCGTGGGAAACACAGAGAGCGAGCATTCACTCTTTCAGGAGTGTCACCGAGGACTGAAAAACAGCCTACTAGTAGGGATAATAAAGCAGGAGTTAAAAGAAGTACTTTGCACTCTAGAGGCTCACAAGCTGTTTCAGGGAAGTCTCAGTGGCTGTTTATCCATTTTTTCCTCTTCCCTGGGCACCAGCTGCTGGTGCTGCTGGAGGCAAGGTGCTGAGCTAAAGGAAACCTCAGTCCTGCTGGGTACATGGCTGCTCTCACTTGTTCCTCCTTTTAACATCTGCTGTTAGCCAAACCTTGATCTAATTTGAGACAAACATATGGAACAATACCAACTTATTGCAGCTAACAGAGTCTGTACTGTACTTTTTTGTCTAGTGGCCACAGTGGAGCAGGCAGGAGGATTCAGGCTGTACTGGCGGGAAGCTGACGTGCTGAGTCTGACATGCATTGCCCCCTTTTGTTAGGGAACAACTGCAAGGCAGTGTAACTGTGACACTAGCTTTAGGTATAGAAATTTTGAAGAATTGCGATTGTATTTACTCATAAGTGTGCGATGATGCGGTGTTTACAGAACTTGTGTGTTTCCCCCCACATGACACTTTGACGCCTGTGATAAGACCCAGGAAACCACCCCTAGCAAATCCCACACTGCCTGTTTAGATATGGAAAATCCACTGCGTGTCATTTCTAGTTCTTTTTCCTCTCTGGTAGCTCTGAGTCTCAGTGACAGATGAATACAAAACAGATGGGACAGAGGCAGAACCTCTTAGACAGATCCGATGGGCCTCAAGCTGCCCGTGGTACTGCATAGATTAGTGTCATGTAGAGCTGGGCTTTGTGTTTTGATACTGGAAGACACACAGCTTTAGTTTTTCGCCTTGTCCTGTACTAGTGTCAAGATCCTTATTTTGATATTATGCAGAAGATATACTTAGGAAGCTGCACCCACATTTCTGTGTCTCTCTCTCAGTTTTTTGTGGTAAGCTTCAAGATATCCTCTGCACGAAATGGCTTTTTGAATGGCTGCATTAAAAAACTTCCCAAAAACCTACAATTTTGATTGGAATGAGTATTTGGTCTCAGTAGGTTTTTGTCATGTGTGCTGCTTAGTTTGCTGTTATCTCCCACATCTAATAGCCATATTACTCTGGAAATATCTGCTTGTATTTGGCCATAGCATTTGATATTTCCATCCAGTCTAAGAGACCCCTGCAAGCTACTCTGCAAGCAGAGCAATGCCATTGAAAAATAATGTCTCTACTTTCCGGCAAAATTACTCCTTGCCTTTTCCACAGCAGACGGGAGGTTTTCAAGGGATACTGCAACACAGCTCACTGAGGCCGAGAATATTGTTCAGTTCTGCATGACCTGCGGCCACGCGTGCAGCACAAGGGCCTGTCCCACCCAGTGTGGGGGGTCCGGCAGCAGCTCCCAGCACTCGGCACCTCACAGCCATGAGTCTCTCAGGCCACCTCTCTCTCCTCAACAGCAGCAAGGATGCTTTGCAGGGCAGATCTAGAAGAGAATCAGAAACAACAGGGAGGAACAGCGACACAAGAAATAGGTTCATTGGGTATAAGCTGCTAGGCTTTTTTGGTGGTATGACTATTCTATACGGGAAATTCTTATTTTTTTGCTTCGCCATGCGTTGCCCTCTCTAGCTGCATGGTGTCACAGTGCATGCTGCTTCAAGTCATCGCCCTCAGCTGCACCTAGGAGCTCCCCTGGAGTCATGCCTTCCCTACTCTTCTCTAAGAGGATCGTGATGGGGGAGGAAGGATCGCACTGGCTCTGCCAGGGGAAAGTGGAGCCTGTCTCACCAGTTCGCCCCTCTCCATCACATGTGGCTCAGCAGACACGTTGGTACTCTAAGAGAAGTGCACACCAAAACACTTGAAAGCTTCCTTCATGTGGGAAGTGGAGATGCTCTGACAAACCATCACTGGTGTCGGACGGTTGTGCAAGGGTCTGGCACATCAGCCTCTCTCGGGAGGTTTCTGATGTGTCCAGCTCTGTGCATGATGCAAACCACACGAGAACGGCTCTCCCCCCAATTGTTGTCGCTTCTCATTCCCATCATGACTGAAACCAGACTCTGCTGAGACACCAGAAAAAGTCTTTTCAAAATTAACCCTTTGAGCCTGGTAGCATTCCCAGAACAGCACCCATCTTCCCACCCGCAGCCAGCGGGCAGCCCCAATCCCCTGCCCTTGCTGCCTCTGCCAGGTTCACTCCACGTGTGTTGCTGCCTGCAGAGCTGGGGCTCTGCCTGTGCACAATGGAATCAGCAGCATCTGCTTTCCTACCTCTTGCACGGAGGTAGCAAAAGCCATTATATTTGGAAAATGTTTGAAGCCAGGTACTCTGACTTTTCGTTGTAAACTTTCTGCTTCTCAGTTTCATTTCTGACATGGCTTGTTTTACTCCCCCTCCATTCGGCCACAGGCAGCGAGGCACCTGTGTGCCTCTTCCCAAGCCTGTTGGTGCCTTTCCACAGAGGCAAAGCTGCAGATGAGACAGCTGTCACCACTGCAGAAAGGTGGCAATTGCTGATAGCAGAAAAAGGGGCGCGAGACAGTTTGATTAATGTCTGCCCACACAGCAGGACACATCATCTGCCATCCAGCAGCCTTCATGCTGTGGTAGTGGAGAGAAATACCATTTTGTTGGGGGGGTGAACTGTCTTTGTCCATCTTGGGATGCCAGTCTAACGTTGCAGAAAACACTGCCCTTCTCTCAGCCATGCCTACTACCAGCTGCAGCAGGAACACCTCCATTTCCCCACATAAATTGCCCCCTCACATCCAACGGTCAAGTTATCATCTCCATATATGATGTGGCCATGCTCAGCACTAGCCCACACAGACAAAATTCCCTGTTGAGAAAGCTCCAGCTGTCCCTTTCGGATACAAACTCCCCCGTGAGCACTTTGGGAAGCTCCCTAAGGAAGCACCCTCTCTTCTGCACGTGCTGTTCAATGCCTGCCAACGACCCATTGCTTTAATGTATTTGAACGTTCCTTAAAATTGTTGCTTTTGCACACTGAAAAGGCAAGTATACACAATTTGGGGTGAAATAAAGATGGAGTACCTGACCAACAAAGGAAGAAAGTACGAGTTTCAAAGCGTGGGTTACTCTGTCAGGCTTCCCCAAAGGAAAGAGTCCCCAACCCAGCTGCAGGCAGCATGTCCCCAGCCATAGTAAAATACTTTGGCAGATAATGGGATACAGAATACAGCACAGGAGTTGTAATGGGCATCTGAAACGGGGGATGGGGACAAACTCCTGCTTAAAAACTGCAAAATGCTGCTGTGCATCTTTCCCTGCTGGAAGCTGTGGATGACCCATTCTGCCGCTGCAGCTGGATCTATATATAGTGGCACAGAGAGAGCTACATATGCTGTAGACATATATAGAGTCTAAACCCAATTAGGCTGCACAGCTGCATGCTTCAACACCCAAATAACTTCAAATATTTTGCCGCCTGATTCAAATTGTATTATTCTGTATTTTTCCGTCAGTGTAAAAGCACAGCAATGGAGCTGGCAGAGAGCAGCAGGGTTTCAGACACGCTGGTGGTAAGGAGATGATGAGAGCAGTAGAGGGAAAGCAGTTCAACTTTCATACAGGAAAACAGGGACAACGAGAGAAGGAATGGGCATAAAAAAGGACAAGAAAGGAAAAAGATGACATTAACTGACAGGAAAAGGGAAATTATTTCCCTCCTGCTTAAAGTTTTCACAACTGTTTTTTCCGCGGTTGTAATTTCTGGCGTAAGAGCAGTTCTCATATAAACTCAGGCATTGGGTGCCCCGGCTGGGCGGCTGCAGCAGGGATTGGGATGGGGACAGGCATGGACAGCCCGAGACCCTTGCCACCATGTTGAAGACCAACCCTTAGCAAAAAGCATAAAAGAGTGAGTAAATCTGCTCATCAGTCATGTGTCTGTTCTCAGATCAAATGAACTGCAATCAAGTAGAAACACCAGGAGGTGGGGTTGGTTGATACCCTCTCCATCACTCTCGGTGTGGAGTTTAATTTACCTTTTCACATCTGACATGAGAGGTGAATCCAACAGGGACTAGAAAACACCTCTGAGCTATTGCTGGGAGAAGATGGGGGAAATTATCTGAGGATGAACTGTGGTGGCATAAGTAATAAGCTTTGCAGTGGATGTTTCAGTGCAAGTCAAGGAATTTCAGTGGACTCCAAATTCAGCTTTGAGTTTTAGCAGTGTGAAATGTCAGAATAATAAAAAAAAATATTTGTAACATCAAAGCAGCATTGTATGAAAGAGATAAATTACTCCTGAAACTTCAGCCAAATTAATGGATAAAAGTTTCTGTATCTGCCATAGTGTAAGACACCAGAAGCAAGAAAGTCTACAGCTGTAACATGGAGAAAAAGAAAAACATAAAATAAAAGGACCCAGACAGAATTGGCTTCTGCATTTTCATGAACAGTGACCTAACCTTGTTTTTGGAGCTGTACTCAAACATGGGCGCCCATTAACCCTCTGCACTGACAGTGAAAAGAGGCGAAAGGACCGGCCCATCATTTGTGCTAACTCAATCACCTTGGCTTTGCAGCAGTGCTCGCCCCCCTCATGGCTAAGCATAAGAGCTTGTCTTCACTTGAAAAAACACCACATTTTCTTGAGGCTACGCCAGGTAAAAGCCACTACAGAGTGTAGTTTATAATCCGCAAGGGAAAATTCCCACCTTGCAGTAAGACTGAATTTATCTTTAAAAAAGAAAGATTGATACATATTGCTTGCCATAAAGGAGGAAATTCAGGGCTTTTGGGTTTAGAATAAAGCTTTTTCATTAGTGTGAAGTTCAGACTGGTCAGCATAGCCCATTTCTGAACCAAGGGTTTAAATTATATTGGGCTAAGCTGAGCCAAGAGGTCAAGTACATGTTGGATTTGTGCATGTGGAAGAGGTCTTCTAAGGCTAAGTCTTGCAAGAAGTTACCTACTGAGGCACCAGCTAAGATGGGCAAGATCTGAGGGCCTGGCTGTATTCCCAAAATACTCGCCTAACAAACGCTACACAAAATGCTAGGTAAGAAAAAGCCACTTTTCATAACAAAACCACATTTCAGTGTGTAGCAGTTAAGGGAAAGAAAAGCAAACACTACAACCAGCCATGGTGGAAAAAACCCAACAAAACACAAACCAAAACAAAGGAGAAAATTGCATAAAGCACAAAGGCAAAAAGGCATTCAGCCATGGCGGCTCCATATGTTATTCAGCAGGTGGGAGAACTGGAACACACTCCCTCTACAAAGACAAGGAGCTGGGGAGGTTCCTACTTTTGTATTAATGATGCTCACTCTCTTTTGGTGACAAGGAAGAATATGTGTAACCTGCATCCCACATATCACGATGTATGCTCCCACCACCAATTAGCAGAGATTTTTTTTTTTTTCCTTCATGGAATTGTGGACCACATTCTTCTCAAGGATGATAGTCCTCAGAGCGGATCTGTTCCTGGTAGGCAAACATTTGATAGACAAACATTTCCCCCACGTGGGCTCTGCCGTTGCTGAGCTGCGTCTGTCACTGCTGTGGTGATGTGGTTTGCCACCACGTCCCTGCTGGCCCAGCAGAAATCCCACACTGTGTTGATGAAACTTCTGCCTTTATCTGGTTCATTATTGACTGCAAAGAATAATTCGGTGCCAAACTACCCAAATTTCTCTGTGGATAGCTCTGCTGCCCGAGATAGGGCAGGCATTTAACAAAGAAGCAACTAATTTTAGCTTCCCTTTGAGCAGTATTGTCCCAGCTTGGTGAAAATCTCTCCTGATGTATTAGCAAAGCATCTTTCTGGTCCATCACAAGCAGCAGATGAGAGCCAGGGTTCATGGCTGGCGCCGGGGGGGCTGCATCCCCACATCTGGTTGCCTCACAGGTTCCATGTACCTGGAAAAATAGGGGAATTATATTTTATCCAAAATATAGCTTCAGCTATGTGATCAGGGTGAAACATGCAGCAAAGCACACTGGATGCAAAGCAGCCCTAGGCTTTGCCTTGTGCCTGAGCACGCAGCAGCTTTGCCCTCTGCTGGCTGCAGCCTCCACCAGGCTCCCCCCGGGCCAGCCACGGGCAGGACCACCCTCCGGCATCCCCCAGGGCTGCCCCCTCTCCCCACCACAGCCCCTCTGCTCAGGCAGGCGAATCCAGGATTAGACAAAGAGAGAGACTTGGCAAGTCATAAACTGGTGGGCAGCAGCCCTCACTAGGAACAGCCACACCTAAAATTCTAGAAAAAGGGTAGAACAAAAATCTCTAAATTTGATGGAGCCACAATTGCCACCCTCTGCTCTGCCCCAGCCCTGCAAAAGGGGAGAGAGAAATGGGGCAGATTAAACGATCTGAAGTAAAACCTCACCACACTAGAATGCTTTTCCCATCAGACTCATCCACCTCCTCACTTTATTCCAGGTCCTTTCTTTCACACAAATCATGAGGATTGAACACTATAATTAGACATTTGGAAACAGCATCACTGGCAGCCAGCTCTCGCCGAGGGGTGCAGAGAGCCGGGGCGCTGCGACACGGTGGGAACAGAAACCCCACTGCAGGACCACCGCCAGCCCTTCTGCCCATGTGGCCAGCACTTGCTCTCCAGTGCCAGGGCTTGTTTGTCCCTTCCCTTTACCTTTCTCACATTTCTTTTCACCGCTGTGTGGTTGGTTTGTTCCACTCAAAATGCCATAAGGCCATAAAACCGCAGCGGTGATGAGCAAGTGTTTGTCTAGCTCAAAACGAGTCACCTTGGCAACGGCAAGCAAAGCTCCCCCTATCCTCCTGCCTTCATTTTCTCCTGGTTCTGCAGCGATTGGCGGGACCTGGAGAACAGCTCTGCATGCTAAGTACACCACCAACACCAGTTCCAGCAAACGGAGGCAGGAATAGGAGAGCTCGCCCGGCTCTGCTTGTGAACTCACAAAAACCCTGGTGGGGTGCCAAGTCCCCTAGAGAATTGCTCAGCCTCAGCGCTGGCAGCTCCCGAGTTCAAAGGATTCGCCCACCACTGTGACAGCCACCGACACTTGGGAGTCCAAGAGCCCCCAGCCTTGCAGTTCTCTGTCACTTCCAGCTCCGTTAGAGAGTGACCCTGTGAGGACGAGGACGCAGTTAGAAGATCTGTATGGCCGGTTTGATTTCACGTTCAACGAGTATCTGAACATCAATGATTTGGGCTGGGTGCTGGGATGTGGTGACATCCTGCTATTTTCTGCAAAGCCAAAGCATGACACTACATAGTGAGTACTCGTTTGCAGCGCTTCTGATTCATGCCTGGCGATGGTACATCAGTCAGACACTTCAGGAACACTTACATATGATGTCTTCCTCAGCAATGAAGTCAACTCAACATTTCCCATCATCATTTTGGCTCTTCCTCATAGAGAGGATTTTCTTTTTCGTTCAGATCCTTGGAGTCACTCCCAGGCAGCTGCACAGCACGACCTGCAGCTCCGGAGCAGGCACAGGCTGCCCCAGCTGAGAGACAGGACAAACTCCCAGGCCAGTGGCGCTGCCAAAGAGAGAGACTGGTTATCCTGTCCTCAGAATGCAATGAAAAGCAGCTCAAAATAATTTTACAAAGAAAAAAAAAATCAAGTATGTTCTCCCAGCCATTTTTTTAACATACTGACAAAACATTTACTGGCATATTTAAAAAGTAAGCTGTGCACTTGCATTTAAAATAAATGCTCTTTGATACTTGCAGGACCAAAGTTCTAATTTGCTACAGGAGAAAAAAATTCTTTAGGAATATAATGCTTTAATACCATTGGTATGAATATAGCTAGTTTGCATCCAGAACATCCCAGGTAAGAAAGCCTATTCCTCCATTACAGAGCCACACCTGGCACAAATAAACATATTTAATGCTAGGTGGAATATTCCACTTTTGGTAGAGAGTGACTTCTTTAACAGGATCCACAGAAACTTAATCACCGTAGGTGAGATAACCATATTACTTCCACGTTCAGGCACATCTCAAGGTCTCCCAAGCACACCTTATCTAGTTATTTTTTACAGCACTATGCAGCGTAATTCCCATGATTTAATCCTGCCTGAGATCATTAGGCATGATGGTACTGCAAGTAAGCAACTACGACAACGACCTGTGTTCTAGGGGACCTGGGCAGGCAAATGTCTTTGTCATCTATCAGAAGGTAATTTTCTAATTTGATTTAGAGCCTCTCTAGAAAAATATAATTTACTTACCTGCTAGCTACAGAGTGTCTTAAGAAGAAAAAAAAAAAAGGACAGAACACCAGCTGTGTAAGACAATACAGAACAGGCAATATTGAATCAGACTCAGATGGTAAAAAAGTGAAAGAATTAGAGGTAACAAAGAGAAGGGCACAGTCTTTGGGAGTACAGCATGTCAACAGAGGAGGCAGATAAAGATTTAGGAAGTTCTCTCACTGCAGACACCCACACCCTGGACTAGAGCACTTCAGCATCTCAATTCAATGGAAATTCCCTATAGGATTTTTTTTTTCTCAGATTGTTTTGCTTGCTCAGGTGACAGCAAGATTAAGGACAGTTAAACAAGAAACTTACAAATTAAGACAAGGTGAAAAACTGAAGGTAAAGAAGCTTTTCTACACTGCAAGGACAGGCAGACGAGCATCGTGCCATGAGCGGGATACAGCACTGACCACAGAAAAGCGCAGGTCCAGTAACTGCAGAGTACTGGGCAGCTGCTTTTGAGCATGGGTGTTTTACTAAAACCACTTTTCTCCTTCCAGCACTTTTGCTCCATGAACTCCTGTGGGAGGCAGACAGCTGCAAAATGGGAGGACAGGTATCTGAAGATGCAGGTAGCATGAATGTCCCTTGGAGGCTATGGTGGCACCACCCCCCACCCCGAGCCACCCAGTGCTTGGTGTAATTTTTCCCCTCCTGGGTCATACACCAACCTGGGGTGAGTCAGGAATGGATTGGGAAAGCGTGAGGCCGGCTCCTGCTTTCCACTATGGTGGTGAACCTGAGCGTTAAGGCATCCCAATGTCCCCAGCTCCTGCTTTCCCTGTTACTGGGAACAACAGTAATACTCCGTCACCTCCTGACACCCCAGCAGGTCTGTACTGGGGTCGGAGCCCGAAGGGGGATGATACACTTTGGTAACTAGGGTAATGCACCAGAATATTCCATCATCCCAGTCAGGCTGAGATGGAAAAGTACCTGACAGAAGTCAATTAATCTCAGACCTTATACATAGCGACTTTGAGACCCGCTGAGCTCTCCTGGGAGGCAGCGGGCTGTGTTCAGTGTCTCCCCTGGGCTGGGATGCCTCTCGTACAGCCTCCTTGGAGCCACGAGGTTTGAGGAGCATCTGCTGGCAAAGTCAAACAAAGGCCAGGGCAAAGTCCAACTTCTCAAAGCTCAATTACCACCCCCCTTTGAGGAATGCTGATGCATTGTGAGTATTTACTCAAAACTCACAGAAGGAACTTTTACCTATAGGCTGTCTCCTCTACCTCTCTATCTATAGAGAGAAAGAAGAGAGAATTTTTAACTACAGGCTAGTTTCCCTACTTACGTATTTCACTGGATCAAAATATTTCCATAGTGTTTGTGTGTTTATACACCAAAAAAACCCACCACCACCACCACCAACCAGCGGAGCAGCAAATTTAACTGTAAACAAAGAACCAAACCACTGCAGGTAAATGTGCCAGACTTCGCTAAAGGCACCCTCCTTTGGTAAGGTCAAACTTGAAGCACTGTTGAAGATGGTAAAACTCAGCAGATGGACTCCTCTTCTTAGCATATGTCGATGGAGAGGGGTAACAGCAGCAGATATTAACTGTCATGTATACTTAAATAAAAAAAAAAACAACACCAAACAACCAACCATAAACCATTCTGGCATACTTAAGAATCCAAGCTTCTTTTGCAAAAGCATACAGACTATACTCTGCACATGTGACTGCTAAAACAAGTGCCAAAAATTTTACTATTTATTTCTTCAGAAAGATCTATACACTATCCTTCCCTGCTGAAGCAGATTTCTGCACTAGTTTGAAAAGGGAAAAAAATAAAACTGATGCTTAACTGTAAACACTTAACCTACATAAATATGGAAAGAAACAGAAGGGTGACTTCTCTTGTATGTTCAACTCAGGAATTATTAATAAAAAAGCAGAACTCCAAAACTTATGCTTTTGCAATTGTGCTCCACTCTCCACAAAACATAAAAAGCCCGAATCATTTATGACCTGAATTATTTACAATATGGATGAATTTTTGACTTAAGTGAATTTCAGCAGAAAAATCCAAAACATTTTACTCAGAGTAGGCTGTTAGGTCGTTTTTCCCTTCACATCACAGACGCAGGAAAAAAAATATCCCATTTTTCAGGTAGGATGCCCAGAAGACATTCACTGATCGATTCTTTTCATAGCTAGGTATCTCAGTTCTCTCTACCATGTTATCAAATATCCTACCCACCTAGTACAAGAGAGGAGTAGAAGAATAATAAAAAATAATCCTGCAATTGGACATTGACAACATTTGAATATCGCTGAAGCCCACATATGAGTACCTGCCCTACAGGTTGCTTCCCAGCCTCCCTCTACCTTTCCCCTGCAGTCCCCCGGGAGGAATTGTTCTTACACAATTTCCAAGAACCATTAGCAGGCTCTTTCCCACCTCCCCTCCCACCGCCCCCCCCAGTTTGTCTCTTATCTTGCACTTTTCCCCTCTGTATTTCTGCTATCTGTAGTCTGATCACTGCTGTCCCCTTGCCATTCATTTGTGGCAATCCTCTCCATTCACTCCCCACCGCCCGAGGAGATGGACACCCGCCTCTGGGGGCTCAGATGCTAATCAGAGTCCTGTGGGAGGGAGGGAGACAGACAGGCTAGTGGTACCTGTACAGAGAATTAGTTCCCACTGCTGCTGCATTAGGGTACAGCACAAGCAGCAGCCCAGAAATGGTGCTCCACAAACATTCCTCTGCTCTACACTATCCTTAGCTCGGGTGGTTTGGTTACAGTTAATATGCTTTGGTATGATCTCTTGAAAAACATTTTTTCATACTGTTTTTTCCTCCTTTGTGTTGTTTTACCCAACTGCAAAGCCGCTGTGGGTATCAGACCCACACTACTTTCAAGAATTCAGCAGAAATAACACAGATGCTTTTCCTAGATAGCAAAAATATAGCAGTGTCACCAAACTTCATTATAATATGTATCATTAAAATATCTATGCTGCTCCAGTAATTTGAAAGCATTAAATTTAAAAATGTTAGCCTATCTTACCAGCACAATCTATAGCCACAAAAATGCATACTGTCATTGACACAACTTCCTTCAAGAGACTCTGATGGTATTTTAGGAACACACTTCTAGTTTTAAAATAACTTGCTCATCCTTCCATTTATAAGAAAGTTTCACACTTTATAAATCAACGTGCCTTATTTATCCTGGAAAAAAAAAATCATTAAATCCCACAAATAAACATGTGAATTTACCTTTGCATTAACGGAGAGAGTTTTAAGAGTAGACCTACTCATAGATAAATTCAACCTTTTATATGATTGAATTTTATATTTTGCTGTTTAGTTTTGGTGGTTTTTTTTTTTAAATATCGCCAATCTATAACAAAATTCAAAGCACATTAAGATCACCGTCTCAACTACACAACTTTATCTGCAAGTTAGAATTATTTCTGGAGCTAGTTACCAGATGTAACAAAGCTTTTCTTATTTCTTCCCCCAAAGATTTTAATTCAGTTTAGTGTGCTCTTCATGAAAGTACATTTTCTTCCAGACTTCTCAATGACAGGTTTTCTGACAGTCCTAGCCACCTTAAAAATACATGGAAATTACATAGTCATTCTACTGTATTTTTCAAGTCTGATGGATTAACAGAGGCCTAGAGAAGTTTATTTAGCACTAACCAGTTTTACCACTTACAGTGTCATAAAACAGACCAAAGAATTAGAAATACAAAACTAAAATTTTTTCAAGCATTTTATTTCATAACCTAGTGTATAAAACTTCAACATACAAAAACAAAACAAAACAAAAGTGAACTAAAGCAAGATCTCTTAATACATTTTTTTCCAGAAAGCTTTACCTAAAGGCTCAGAAGCAGTAAACATTCAGCCTATTTAAAAATGGGATTCAGAACAATCTTCACAATTGCAGTCTGCAGAATTATGAATTTAATGGACCAGTTTTTGATGGCTTCTTAAAAAGCAGTTTAGTTGCTGCCAGCAGTGGTGTTTGTGGGATTTGGTTTTGGTTGGGTTTCTTTAAATACCTAGTTCACTCTCAAAATCACAATCAGTCTTGGTTAGTTATCTTCAGTGAAGCGAATATGTTTACTTGTCTGTTGAGTCTTTTCGAGCCTCATCCTCTCAGCCTTAGCAATCAACTGCAAACAGGAAAAATATTGTAGAAAAGATTAGAGGAAAATTACACTGTTACAATTTTATCTCACAATCATGAATATAATATTCACTGACTTCCCAGACTTCATAAGAAAAAGATAAATCTTTGAACAGCTGAGCTAACCTATACAGCTGTCAGAAAAGTTAAAGCAGCCTGATATAATTTATTTCGGCATTGCCTCAAGAACCATAAAAAAAACCCATAGCATCTCTTCAGTCTCTGGACAGAGCTGTAACTTTCATTCCATTCCTTCTTCCTCACAACACAAAGAGAACAAAATTACAACTTCAAAAATCCCAAAACAGTCTCATACAATAAGTTTAAAAAAACCTTACTCTTATTAGATTCATGCTGTTACTGGTGTAAGAAAAACAAGGCCAGACCATTAAAAAAAAAGTTTAAAAAACACAAAATAACTGGAAAGAAAAAAACTTTGTTTTTCAAAATACCACTATAATTTGGATAATCTCAGCAGTTTATCTTTGGTTTGTTTCTCTTTCACGTATTTATTTCAGAGCATACATGTGCAGTCACTAGTGCTGTACAGAAAATACATGCCATCTCTTGGCTAATGAGAAAGTTAGGTGCTCCCACTAGAGAGGTACAAGAAATACTCTTGTGGAATATAACTAACCTGATGATTTTCAACATTTCTTGTTTATTTTCTCCAAAACACATACCCAGCCCTTCCATAGACACCAGCTTCAGAGAACCAGGGAAAGGAACTTATTTGTGCTCTGGAGTGGGACCTCTCCCCAGTGGTGTACAGATAGGGAACTGGTCTGTCTTGCAAGGGCACAGCCCGCAAGCCCCAGGTATAATCAGAAGATAACAGCGTGGGCTGTGCCCAGGCACACCATCCTCCTTTCTGATACATTCCGCAAATGATTCCACCCTTCCCAAATACCCAGTTCTCACTTCCTCCCCAAGTGCCTTTCACTTCTACCACCACTCCACCCTCTTAAACATCTTCCTTTCCTTCTATGTAAGGGGGTGTACGAGGTGTAAACTAAGCTCCGCAGCACCTCCCCCAGACGACAAGTACCCAGGTGGAAAGCTTGCAGGCACTCATGCCCTTGCTTTGTGAACAAGAGACTTTAATCAGTACCAAGAGTTTAAGCCTACAGACTGATAAATTGCTTTAGGTCTGTGTAAAATGGCACTGCCCTAAAGAAGCAGTTCTGGGAAGGTTTTTAGTCTGTATCACTAAATCACTAAGGCTGTTCTATTATGCAGTTGAACAAGAGGCTAATGAGAACCCCTATTTCGAAGAAGGGGCAGCAGAGGGGAGCACAGAGGTGACAATGAACGAGCAGGCTTGGGGGCAAAGCCTGACACTGAATACCTTTTCAACGCTTTAAGTCGCAAGTCCTGGGGAGCCTTGGGATAGCTAGTGTCTTTCAGACATTTAGTTTATTGTAAGAACTATGCCATAGAAAGTAAAATCTCTACCACTTTTCTTCTGGGGGGAGGCATTACCCCAGAAACCCTCTGCTGAAGTGATCATTAACCCTCATCCTGGCATGCCACAGGATCCATTGCAGCAAAGCCAAGCAAGCCTATACCTTTTAGAACACATGGTAAAGAGGAATCTCAAACTGTCTAAAGTTACACTCAAAAGGATCTCTCTGTGTTCTGTCACTGGGTACTGGCTGTAACATGATGCTGTCCACGCAACAACATTATAGATTATTCACATCATTATTACTACGAACACTCACATTGACATGACCACAGCTATATAGCTTGTATGAATGTAACTTTTAAGCCTACATTTAAACAGTAATTAAGTATAAGATGCTGTCTTTATCATAAATATAAAACAGCTAACAGGCAAATACTCATCTTCAAAGAGATATCCTGTAAGGGATTTTAGAGCCTTTAACAATGTTTACAAGAAAGATACACTAATGGCATATTCCACAGTATGTGTTTAATTATGAATTATTACATTAATTTTTCCTTCCTTTTATTGTGACCTTCAAACTTGTGAGTTATTCAGGAGATTTTAAAATAAAATATTAAAATTAATATTAATGAACAGAGAAAGTAACACTTTCTTATTATCAGGCTGTATTTCTGAAATACTGAGTATTTCTGGAATACAGACTGTTGAAAAGTAACTATAGGGTTAAGGGTTATTGACCACAGTGAGGCATTCTTTTCTTGATGTTTTGCTTAACAGTGTTAGCATTTAAATAGTATTCACTAAGCTTTGAAGTTAACACCTCTCAGTGTTGCAAGGTGATGGGTAAGGGGGAGGGAACAGGAGTTTGCATCCTTGCTGCTGCTATTGTTAGTTAGAACTGAGACAGTTTATATTTGCAAGCTTAGATGAGGTACATTACTGGCCAATTTACACCAGTTTGGTCAACAACTGCCAATCTTCAAAAGATGAAGAATAGAAACTTGGGAGTAGGGCACCTACAGTCCAAATTCAAGTCAAAGGTGCTACCAGAACCTTTTGTTTGAAAAAGTAAAAGTAAATTTAAAAAAAAAATAGAAAAAAAATGTGACAACAGTCAGTAAAACGCTCTAAATGTGGCTTTCACATTGTGTTACTGCTTATACCAAAGAATAATGGTTAGAGCCAATGCTATTTTTATGCCTTAAAGAAAATTAAATCAGTCATTTGGGGAAATTATGTATGCATATCTTTGTTTAAAAGAACTAGATTCATCTATCTAGGGGATCTCTGAAAGAACATTTAGACAAACAAGATAATACATGCAAAATATGCCTTGTCAAGACAAGGTTTTGACCTGTATAATTGCTGTTTCTTTAGCTCAATGTAATATTTCTTTTCAACTATATATGGAACAACTAGGACATTTTTTGTAATGTGTGCATCACTGGAGTGTCTAGGAAACCAAAATTACAGTAAATCTCCAAAGTCACCAGAAAGGAAAAAAAAAAAAGTCCAGATGATTTTGCAGTTTTGCAGGCAAGAGTGTAAAGCTTCACGTTAAAACCAACATGGAAACCTTATTTGCAATGTGTGTGAAGTAAACCTTGCGACAAAATGTCTGTGAAATATTCTTTGGCTACTCTCTGTCAGGTAAAGGATCTGCCTATCCTATTCAAGAACCCTTCATGCCTGGAAGGGTTTTCTGGGGCTGGAGTGGAAAATGCAGCCAGCAAGTTCATTGCAACACTCCCTCAACCCTGTGGCCTGACAGGCAGCCCAAGGTCAAGACTGGAAAGCTATTTCAGATGAACATTTGAGTAAAATTGCACTGCAGTGCTACAGATAGTAAGAATAACAGTTTGACAGAGCAAGAGCAGGCAGACACAAGGTCCCTATGTGTGCTCCAAGTTCACGAGATACGAGGCCATTTTGCTCTGGAAGCTGCTCAGCTATGGATGCTGGCAGCATCACTCAGATTTGTCTGGATCAGGAGAGACACTGTTGCACAGACTCTTGACTACACTAGGAACACACCAGTGTTCATCACAGCACAGAACTGCATGTTAAAAAAAATTGTGTAAATTGTGAGAGATTCATTCTGAAGAATCATGCTAGAGAACTAAGCTAGAGCAAATCAAGACTACTTAACTTTTTATTAACCTCATCATGACAGGGTTTTAATGGAAATCCAGCTCACAAATTAACTTCATGCCTTTAAGTCATGGCCTTAACTTTCTCTGTCTCCATAAAGACAAGCCTTGCATTTGGTAATTTCCAGGACAGCCACACGTTCTCTATTTTGTGGCTGCAAAACCCTGCTGCAAAGTCAGTAGAAAGTGATTTAAGTGGATTAAAAACAGAACCAAACGTTAAAGTATAAAAAAAAATTTAGACCTACATAGGCAATTATATTTTTCAAGTATGGCCATACAGGAAAAATAACCTGATTTGCAAGTTACCTTCTCAGTACCCCGCTTCTTTTCTCGAGGCTGGTTAAGTTTAGCTTGTCTGTCCACTAAAATCTTCTGCCAGTAACGTTGTTCATTATCACCTTGAAAAGCAAATTAATATTACAATACAAGATTAAAAGTATTCAATACAAGAGGATGCAGTGTTTTCAGCTGTGACGAGGAGGAAATTTTTACAGCTAAGGTAAATGCATGTGAAAATACCTGTTAGGGAAACCTAACAAGTGTTTCCCCATTAGTCTTAAATTCCATAGTCAGAGAAGTCATACAGCATTGCAATACCTGACCAGCACACACCGAGGTGAACAAAGAAAAGAAAAACTGTCCAAAGGAGCTTAAAGCTGACATTGAGGTCTCTGTTCTGCACAAGCTGGACAGGACCTGAATCAAGGTCCTGTGCATTTTATTAACTTTAGGACTGGATTGCCAAGGCATCTAACTAAGCTTTCCTCAGCAAGTAGTTTTACAAGCTTAAAAAGAACAGAGGAAATACGCAAACACCACTCTCCACATGGAATTAGCAGGAGCTCAGTTTTAGCTAGAGTTTCACCACAGCACTCAAAGGCCCCTTGATCTACTGATGTACTCAGCCTCTGACTAATTTTAAACAACTATCAAACAGAAAAAAAAGTACTGTAAGAATGACTGAGATAATTTTGTTTCATCAAAACTGTTGTTAGAAACAAACTCGGGGGACTTTGTGGGCAGTTTAGGAATATTTGAACATTGGGGGAATACAATAAAAAATTTTGCAGGCTTTTTTCAGTGGCTGTTTTGCAGTAAGAAGCAGTTTGCCACAGCTTCCTCTGGTTTATGCTGTTAACTATCATGATGGGAATTTTGTTATGTAATATTTTGTGGTTTCATGAGAAGCTTTCAGTTACAGGGAAGTTTCCAAGTGATGTTGGAAAAGATTCCTGCAAAAGTTATGGAATTAATAATTCTGAGAACCAATTTTGCACACATTTTAACAGCATTACTTACACATTCAACCTTGATAACATCTAAACATTGCCATAGATGTTTAATATTTTGTCAGATGAAAAGCTGAAGACATTTAGTCAAAGTCAAGTTCTAAAAAGTAAAATATATCTGGGAAAGCTTTAGTCCCTGTAGTAGGAATCTAAGATTCTTTCCTTATTCACCTTACACCAAAAGCTGAAATGCTTACTGTGAGTCACTTCTGCATTCTTCACAAGCCTTTCCACTTCAATGAACCACTTTGAAAAAAATCTTAAGACTATGAATGGAACTATCTGATAATGTAGTACTTACCCCCAGTCTACTAGTGCACTTTTTTATATAAGGATACAAAACCAGTGACAAATACACACAGAGCACAGCTGTAAAATGCCATATTTCAAGTTGTTTTTGGATCTCTGGAACACCGAATGCTCTGGAGACAAATTTATCTCAAAATAACATTAGCAGCATTCAGTGAGTCTCAAACTTAATTAACCTTTATATCATCATGAAGGTTAATGCTTCCATTACAGCTCTTCCTTCTGCAATCCTTAACTGACATTTATGTGGGTTTACATCCCTGCATGCATGGAGCTGAGCCCTATGTGAGGACCTGTGCAGGAGTGTGGCAAAGTATTTAAATATATAGATGAGATAATCTCATCTAGATTTTTTTTATCTGCTTTTTGTGCATTTAGAATTTTTAGTGCATATCTGGAAATTAAAGATTTTATGAATACAGTAACAAAATTCGAGAGACTTTCCCCCTCCTTCCTTATTCTACCCCCTCACTTCCATAAAGAAACTTCTCTGCACTTGGAAGAGTTAAATCTAGTGCCAGATACGAATTTAGAAAACCAGAGTCATTTCAGAAAAAAAATAACACCCATTAAAGTTCCAATGTAAGCCAGTAAAAATCTTAGTGTAAATGCAGTTAAAAAAAGACATGACTCTAGCATAAGTTATTCGACTTTCTGAATAAAAGAAAGATTAATTAGAAGGCAAGTGCTAAAACCACTGCAAGTGTATCCATGCTGTTAGATTTTTGTTCTGTTATTTCACACACAAGAAGTTCAGTATTTTCAAGAAAATCTTCATTTAAAATTCTCTTGTGTCATCAGAATGTTATATTCACAAAGCTGAAATGTGAGTTAAGTTCTATAGTCCACTGCCACTAGAAGTGATGTAAATAAATCAATCTCAAAAGAACAGAATGAAGTTGATAAAGGCAAGCAAAAACATTATTTTGCTCTGACCAGTGGTATAAAAACCCTTCCCATTTTACCAATTTCATTATAACAGCAAAATGAGAATAATATCGGAAAAAAATGAAATGCAGTCTTTCCCCCAGCTACCAAGACACAAACATATCCACAAGGTTACCATGCAATACAATCCTTTTCACAATACTTAAGTCTTCTCCTGTACTACCATTAAAAAAAAAAAAAGTCTTACCAGTGAGAACTTCGAATTTCCAGTTGTTTTTGATCTGTATTTCTTTGTATGATTTCATGACAATCTGTGCATCCTCAGGAGTTTTAAAACGGACATGACATTCTGTGTCTCCCTCCAGCATGTCAACATAAGCAACATCAGCCAGCACGGCCAAAGCATCCTATCAAAGCATAAGAGAGAATACAAACCATAAACCAGATTTCAAAAAAATAATATAAAAAGGAGCTACTTTTTGATCAATCAATTTGTAGATCATTAACATTTTTGAAAAGGTCATGAAGTAGAAGAAAGTAGCTTTTTAATTTCATCAATGAATCTCTTGTTGAATAGTTTTGAACTAATATATTTTCATGAGAAAGTTATAACTGAATTCTGATTTATGACCCTACAGCTTAAAAACATTTCATCCTGCCCTCCAGGAACAATTTAAAGCAGTAAATCCTGAAGGTGCTAGTTTTTGCATAAGAATAATTTTACTAATGGATTATCAGTAATTGTCCATTTATTTCAATACTGTATCTGTATGAACCTTTCTTAAAAAATAAAAACAATCAGTGTACTAGAACATTGATATACATCGGTCCAACAGAAAAATATCTAACTTCATTCATGAAATATATAAAAGCAAGCTCATTCATGGCAGATTGAGAAATAAGTAACAGTAAACCAACCCTTCCTATCTTTATGATGTGACCTCTGCCTGAAAATTTTCACTAACAGCTGAAGGAAGAAGGATCACACATGCTCTTTCAGATGAAGTACTTCACTTGTAATACCTGCTGTTAGGGAAATTAACTAAGACCCCACATTCCTAGTCAATTTAGTTCACAGCAGGAAGTTCAAGATGCCTCTATTCAAGAATTACACACTACTTTTAACCCTCCACTACCAAGGACAGCCTTAAAACAAAACAAAAATTAAGTGCCAGTATTGCTGAGATCATTTGAGAGCCAACCAAAGCTACTTTCCACTCTTAATTCTGGTTTCCCAAAGTCATGCTTACATGGAAAACTACAACAACCCAAACAGTTTACTGGAGTTGGCAAATGTTCTGATCTCTGAGAAGCACCTCAATAGCTAAATTTGGATGTAGTGAAGTCGAAAAGCTTAAAGCATCAAAATAATATTAAAACTACTCAGCAAAGACCTTTCCAGCGTGTGGAAGTAGTTACACATGCCACACAACCAGAAACACAGATCAATGCTGGAAGTTTATTAACGAAAACCCCCTAGATGGATTGCTTTGTGGCAGTGTTTGCTATAGCTATGACAGTCTAGAAACACAGGCAAAGTGAAATTTTGTCAGAACTATACTTTCATAAAAGCAACTAGTATAGCCAGAAAAATCCAGTAAGCAATGAGTACAGTTTGCAGCCACAGTAAAGTAGTTGCCACTCAGACAACTGCCTACTACTATCCCTAGACAGATAAGACTGATCAAGTTGAAACCCTATCACCAGTTTCAGTGAGAGATGTTTCCCATCTTGCTTAGATTCATGCACACACTGAACTTCACACACTTGCAAGCAGCCAGTGACTTCAAATTGACTAGTCAGTTATAAACATAGGTAGTTTGATAAGTCATCTCTGAACTCACTATCTGAATCATTCCCTCAGTGTCCTAAGGAGTCTCAATATTCATCCCAACATGAATCAAAATTGTTCAAATTCTTTTCAGTTGTTATCCATCCAAGAGTGCAATTTGTGAAAGAAGAAGTCTTGTGTCACACTCATGGAAAATTCAGTATCTGAATAAATGCTTAATAAAAGCCTTTTATTTCCTTTGGAAAACTTTTAATATTTCAATTTCAAAATTATGCAGCTTAAAACTCTATTTACCTTAAAATTAAACACGAAAGATGCACATGTTAAGTAGAATATCATGACATGACACCAAATTTAAGTTATTCTATACACTTGGAAACTGAAAAA
>WKFP01014807.1:551276-601561 GCA_011057875.1 Pterocles orientalis | reverse complement strand
ACACTTGCAAGCAGCCAGTGACTTCAAATTGACTAGTCAGTTATAAACATAGGTAGTTTGATAAGTCATCTCTGAACTCACTATCTGAATCATTCCCTCAGTGTCCTAAGGAGTCTCAATATTCATTCCAACATGAATCAAAATTGTTCAAATTCTTTTCAGTTGTTATCCATCCAAGAGTGCAATTTGTGAAAGAAGAAGTCTTGTGTCACACTCATGGAAAATTCAGTATCTGAATAAATGCTTAATAAAAGCCTTTTATTTCCTTTGGAAAACTTTTAATATTTCAATTTCAAAATTATGCAGCTTAAAACTCTATTTACCTTAAAATTAAACACGAAAGATGCACATGTTAAGTAGAATATCATGACATGACACCAAATTTAAGTTATTCTATACACTTGGAAACTGAAAAAAAACAGAACTTGCCGTAAGAAAAAAAGAAAATAAATGGGCAAATGAATTACTGGACAAGTTCTACTGCTGTAATTCTCACTGAACTGGAGGTTTTTTAATTGTGAATTTCTTACTGGAAAAAAAAAAACCACAACAATTGTTTTCTTATGCTAAGATCATTTCCTCGCCCCCAAATTCCTGTTAATAGTAAAAGCCCTAATATACTATTACAGATATCTTTACATTGCACATTATCTTTTTAAACTGTAAATTTGGTTTTAGCAGTGATTTACTTTTAACAATATCAAATTAACCATGTTTTTCACATTGAAAATGCAAAGATACAGCAACAGGGGCTGGAGATGGAGGAGAGAAGGAGTGGTCCTCCACAGCATTATTTATTTTCCTCATTACTTTCATTGTAAACTTGACATTGCTTGAAGCACTCAAGGCTACTTTTTGCTTTGAAACATCCCCTTTACTCTCTTTTGCCGTTGTAAAATATTCCATTAACAGGTACTAGAGAAGAATCTGTACACAGCTACTGGCCAAACAAACAAACAAAAAAATCAGTAAGACTTGTTTAAATGGTATTCCATATTCAAACATTTTGGGGGCACTGTAAGAGGAAAGGCTAACAGCTACCCTGAGGTTACAAAGGCATTACCTTGATCTGCTTCCTGCCCGGCAGGGGCTCAGTGCTAATGATCTTCACAATTACTCCACTCACGAACTGGGGCCCCATTGTGTTAGCCCTGGCAGGAGGGGCAGAATCTTCACTGGTGGCTGGTCAATTTGAAAAGAGGGGGATGGAAAAAAAAAAAAGGGAAAATTTTTTACATTTATTAGTTTGACAAGCTAAAGATGCTATGAAAACAGATAAGCAACATGATGTACACAAGAAATGGAACAAGGGACATCAAATATTGCTACTGGAGATTAAGTATTTTTCTTTTTTTAATCTAGGATCAAAACTGTTCTCACAATTTAAACTCAATGTGAGTAATAAAAAAAGAAAATGTCCAAGAATTGTCTTTGAGAAGTTTTTACAGTCTACAGGGTTTCCTTACAACAACATTTTATATTCTACTGATTAAAGTTAATAGCTGAACCCTCAGTTCTAGAGTGACCAAAAATAAGCAGGCAGGCATTGAAATGCCAGTATCTAAGTCAGTGAAGAGATGCACAGAGCAATCCAGAGCAAAACAGAGCAATTCTGTGTCTGAAAAAAAAAAAGTAGAAATTGAACCAAAATGACATAATTACAAATCTACTTTTAACCACAAAGCTGATAAAACCCAAGTGCAAGCAATTTTTTGAATGCCATACTTCAAGAAATAGTTCGATAAATCGCTGCACATATAGTTTTGCTTAAGCAAATCAGGCCCAAGTTACATCATCAAAAAGACTGATCCTTGACTTAGCTCTGCAAGGGTTTTATAATTACCAAAAAGGTCGTTAAGCTTAAGAATGCTACCAGAATATGCTTAACTACTTGTTCTTGCAATTCATAAGTCACAAGTCCATCTAAATGAAGGGGGTTTGCTTTTAATAATATTTGGCATTTAGAGAAAACACCATCATTACAGAAAATAAAACCATTTTGCAGTGTTTCTGGAGGACCAGTGTCTTACATCACTGTTTCTGTACTAGAATCATGAAGAAAACAAGACATAAAACATCACAAACAGAATTACATTTGTCATTTTTAGATTGAGGCTTTTTCTGTGCACAAGAGTCCGTTTCCATCTCTCCCACAGGCTCAGGTTTGATTTGAGACATTGTTTTCTTTAAGGAGGCCATACTGGCTTTCTGAAGGGCCAAATATTCTTGCTTCAAATCCATCCATTCAGTCCTGTAAGTGGCAACACAGGAATAGGATGTCAGTTGTAAACAAGAAAATAATGTCTAGAAACTCAATGAAACTTAAGACAAAACAGTTTATAAATAGCTTAAGGTAAACTTGGTGAGCAGTGCAGACCCTTCCTACCATTAGAGATCTCCCTGCACTTAGGTCAAATTAAACCTTGTCAGTATATGCTTTTTTCTTATTTTTCTTTAGCTTTTAATATTCCAGTCAAGTTCCAACAAGATCAACCTACCATTCCAACAAAGTGATCCCCAAATTTGTTTTTTATATTCAGAAAATATATAGAACAGCTTGGTAAACTGTTTTCTACTGGAACTACAGACCACAGACACTAAATTCAGAGACAGTGACCTCTGAATTCACTGAATTAGTTCAGTGAACCTACTCCTGTGTTACTATATTAAGAACCACTCATTTTCTAGAAAAATCATTGATGGAAAATCAACAACTGGTTAAACTCACCAAAAACCTACTGAGATAAGAACATTCCTTACAATTCAAATGCATTTTGGTTAAAAAATACCACCACATGGAAGCAATTTATATATTTACATACATTTAACATGGAGATGTTTCTGCAAACAGCTAGAGCTTTGCTCCACAGAAACACAATGCCTATAGTGCCACTGTGAGAACGACTCATTGTTACCCTAATCTGCGCTATCAAACAAGCTGATAGAGGATTTTTAAAGAGGAGGATATCTTGTGGTAATGGTTTTAGCTGTTAACATTGACAACTGTGTACTTCAAAAAAGCATCCAGACTCACAGAGGATCATACATTCTCAACAGAGCAAAGACATTAAAATAACAAAAGACCCACGTAATGATTCTTTGAGATAAAAAGGCAACACCATTCCAGAGCAAGGTATGGTATAAATACAAGCTCAAGGAGGTACTTCTTGTTAACTTGACTGGAAGGAGGAGAAGACCATGCGGAATGAATTCAGTCAGGCAAGTATTTGCAATGCTTATGCTCTTACAAATTCTTTTTCCTTTGTTAAAATTCACTAAAATTTAAAACTCTTTCTCTGTTGATGCAGTCGTCTCAGAATCTCGGTGGAAGAGGACAAGCATCGTTGATTATTTTTTTGTGGACCCCTTTTACTTTAACATGGAGGTGCTTTCTGTGACTCAAAAAAAGTAAGTGCTTCCATGTTTTAGTAGAGGTGAATCCTGACCGCAATACTGAAATACCATCCAGGATTTTTTGTGTTTTTGTCAGTATTTCAGTCACAAGATTTTTAGATCCAGGAAAAGAAGAACTTTGGCAGTAAGCAAATGGAAGGCATGCTTTCCCAACAAGAACTAAAAGCATAAAGTGCTGCTGAGCAAGATTATTTTTCAGTGGCCTGTATGTTCAAAAAAATTTTTAAAATTTTTAAATATTTTAATGGGACTCCCTTCGCTTTAACATGGAGGTACCTGCTGCCTAAAAAAGTAAGTGCTTCCATGTTTCAGTGGCGGTGGATCCTCATGTTCTTAAATGCATTTCTTGAGCCTACTTGCAGTAATAGCGTGGTTTTTGATTTGTTGCATTATCAGGAATCTGCAGATTTTTTTTGGTAAATAATGCATTCTTAAGGACCTCCACAACTTAAATGTGGATGTACTTGCTTTGCTCCTGAAAAGTAAGTGCTTCCATGTTTTAGTGATGGTGAATCCTTTTTTGTCAACTGAAAGCAATTCTCTTCCCAGGAAATATATCAAAACAGATCTGTCATAGAATGTTTTGTTAACATGCAACGAAGGATCTAATCTGCTTACTGCACAGCAATGAAATTTTCCAAGTCCTACAGATTTTATTTTTGTCCTACAACATCGAGCACCTGTAGATAATTATATTTTTCTATGCTGTTGATGTATTCGCACTGCACATGTGACCTCCCTGTTCACCATAAAGCACAAGACCCAACTCTGCGCCACGGTACAGCACACGATAAGAAGGACCCCCTCTACTTTAACATGGAGGTACTTGCTGGATGCCTAAAAAGTAAGTGCTTCCATGTTTTAGTTGTGGTGACTCCTAAAAGCCCAACAGAAGCATATATTTTTGTGAGTATATAAACTACTGAGGAACCACACGTAAATTGGTGGATTTGAGTCAGACTTGGAAACCTGGGTATTTGAACCTTTCCAGCTACAGGCTAATACTGTTGCTAATATGCAACTCTGTTCTATAAAAATTGGAATTGCACTTTAGCAATGGTGATGGACTGTTAGACTATACAAAGATTTAAATCTTGAAATAAAGGCTGAAATATTCCAACAGCTGGAAACACTGTGAAATAATTGTATATGAGCCTGGTAAGCAATAAAATTCAATAAAGTATGGAAAACTTGTGACTTTCCTGTTGCCAACAACTGCACTCTTTGTCCCATTAGGTCAAAAACACTGCCCCTGCTGCCTTTTGCAGTTAAAAGAAAAACCTAAATGCAAATTGTAATGTCAAGAGACCCTGTATAGACTGATAAAAACCACAGTATACATAAAACTTAAGAGCTTAATGTGAGCAAATGTTTCCCAACTGACATTTTAAAGGGGTGTAGACACCCCTTTAAAAGCAGCAGCTTTTTGTTGTGCCAGTCCAAAAAATTCAGTTTAGCTCAGTAAAACATGCCACCAAAAGGCTATAAGCACCTCCCCATCCACCACGAATTATAAACTAGTCACATAGGTTAGTTTCTTCATAACCTACTTGGAGAGCACTCTGAGTGGAATGACTTCTTCACCCATTTTGTGTCTTTCTTTGTGTTTTTTCTTATGTTTCCTTTTAGATTTTGAAAGGGATGTGTCTTTTTTATCACCATCTTTCTCATCTTCTGCAGACACCTCTACATGAAAAAAGTCCAAATGAAAAATGTTTAGTTTTAACATTACATTGACAGATACTTAAATATTTCCATAAGCTTATTTGATTAAAATCTGAATGAAAACTCAAAAAATGAGAGCCTACTACCTACTTCTAGTCCACTTTCTCAACTACCAAAGTCTAGCCTCTAATCATAGATTCTTGTCAACCCAAATGTGGTTTCAAAGCAGCTTTTAATCCCCTCTATTGCTTTTTTCCCCTATTATCTCATGTAAGAGACTGGGATCATCAGCTTTTTCTTTTGTATTTTAATCTTACTTATCTAGATTCTTATACTGTCGCCATTTGCCTAGGCTGTTTAATCCATACTTTACTTCAGTGAAGCTCTATTAACTTCTTTGTGAAGTATTTTTACTTCTGATGAGATTTACCCACTTCAGTGTTGAAAGTTCTTTCATATTCTCCATGCAGCTTATCGCCTTGAATGAGTCGTTACCAGGTTTAAACTTAACTGCAGGGAACTCCACATATTCCTAAACTGACCTTTGTTATGCTTCCACCATATCACCCATTCTTCACTTACTGACCCAAGCAGAACAACATTTTACCAGTTAAGTTTTCAGTCTAGTCTTTCAAAGACAGAAATTCAGTGTTTGAATCTTTCACCAGCACTTGAAAAATTTACTTAATAACCTTTAAGTAATAAACCTATTAGCTTCCAAGTCAGTTCACCAAAAGACTACACTAGTTATATTTCTTGTTGTTTTCCAGCCATGTGCTTTGTAACTCCCCTTTCCTCATGGGGTTGTTACCCTCTAGCATATCAAAATTACCATTTGTTTCAACTGCAAAAATGTGGTTTCTTTAACTCCAGCTTTTCTCCTTATCTGGATTTCTCCCTCATGACTAAACCTACCATTTGTTAGCTGTAAGAGATACATCTGCCATTTGATTTCATTCATGCATATAAACAATGCATATAAAAGACACGCAACAAACTTTACCATTGGAAGCCTTCGGAGCTTCTGTTTTTTCCTCTTTTACAGGACGAACTTCATCCTTTTGAACAGTTTTCTTGATTTTTGGAGTTGACGTCTCACCATCTCCAGAGCTGGTTCTTTTTCTCTTCCCCGGCCTGCTTTCCCAAGGTACCTCTGAGCTTTCTGTTCTGTCCCATTTTCTCTTCTCTCTCTTTGAGGGCTGCCTGTGAGTCTCAACTCCCTCAATTTCTGAACACTCTGATGAAGTCCTGTGTCTTTTTGACTTGGGTACTTGCTCTCTCGTAGTGTTCATGTTTGATTCCTTTGTCTCTACAGCTGCCTGTACATTGCTCTCTTTCTTGATTTTGGATTTCTTTTTTTTCTTCTTTTTCTTCTCTTCTGTGTTAAAAATACAATATTTTAAACTGTCACAGATTAAAAACTAGATTAGATTAACTGACCTAAATAATCATGATACCAAGTATGTCTGGATAATCTGGGATGTTAAATGCCTGTCTCTGGCATCTATACAGGAGAGATGCGATACATTGTCCCAAAGTTCTTCCTAGGCATTTAAAGCAGAAAAAAAAGCTAAAAAGAAAGGAGCTAGACTTCTTTGCTGCTTCTTTACAAATGCAGAATTTGTTATGTCACCTCTTACTTGCCTTTGAGAAGAGACACCATCCTCTTTCCAGGCCAAACAACAAAGACAAGAAAATAAAAAAGACTGGTGATTTGTATTCTGAAAATAAAAGATGATACTCAGCCTTGTGAATCTATCACACCATTTATGTAATGAACAACTACTTGCCTACTAAATCAATGTCAACTTAACCAAACTGGGAAAAAAAAAAAAAATACAATACTGTCTACTTGCTTTGAAATTGTCATAGGCAGGATGCAGTATGAAGCAGCAGAGAATACCTTAGGTGCATTCAAAGCATGGTTTAAAAAGCATGTTTATTCTTGGATTTTTTTTTTTTGTCCTAATAGTTACTGGTATAACAAAGAATTAGTGATATAAGCGAGGAATATAACATATGATTCGTCATTATGCTCATGAAGAAGACGGGAAGTGTCTAAAGTATGGGAAATTGTATTAAGTCACCAGAAACAAGGAAAAATGTTTCAGTGATCAAAGTTGCAAAACAATCCTGTGATGGCACCTGCAAGTGGATGGTATTTATTGAAAACATGGTCCACTGTGAATTCAGGATTCTTTTATCCTCCATGTTTTTGAGCAATTATGAATCGTGTAAAGTGGAATTGTAAATATGCTGTAAAAAGTTCATTCTGCTTTAGACTGCTCTGCTCAAATAGCAAGAGTTTCAAAGAGAAAGAAAGGTAAAAATTTCACTGTTTTCATCATTCTCTCAGAAAGTTTCAGCAGAAAGAAGAATCACGGTTTGCTCTGAAATGTCAGATGATCACAAACTCTTCTGAACAGCACTTAACATTTCAGTATAATTTTGCTCCTAGGTCTGTATCTCTTTTCAATAATAAATATTTTTAAAACAACCTCTGTCAAATTTGTCTTTTGCTAATGCCAAGTGCTTAGATAATTATTTATTGTACAGTTTGAAAGCTGTTCTGCCAGCATAACGATGACTAATGGTGGCAGCTGGCAACATAGGAAAAGAAATTAAGTTCCTTATCAAGCAGGAAAATGGAAAGGCAGAAATTTACTTTTATTTTAGTTTTACAATTTCATTATTAAGCCTACATTGACCAACAAAAGAAACAGCAACACATAGTTTTACTTTATGAGGTTTTTAAGAAGCATGAAATTAGACTGCAGTAACACAGACGTTCAAAATTTTCTCTTAAAAAGCTGAGGCACAAACCACTTTGTTTCTTGATCCCAATAACTTAGTAACACTTACCTACTACAGTGCTGTTACTTGTATTCAGTGCAGGGACAGGCTTATTCTTTACTGTTTTGGGGAAAATCCCAGGTTTCCGTGGCGCTTCTTCTGGTGGATTATTCAAAAACTTTAAAAAAATAAAATCCACAAAAAATTACTAAAAATTATGTTTTCTTGTTTAAAGAATCTCCAACCAAGTTAAAACCAGCAGCAGTGCTATATTTATTCATGAAAGATGTAGTCTCCCATTACTCTAGAGGTATACATAGTTCTTTCTGTACTTTCAATTGTGTGGTGGTTGTTTGGGAGTTTTTGTTGTTGCTCAGGTTTGCTTTGAAAGTGCAGAGCTTGCTTGCTTTAACATTATTAGTGTGACATCTTTATGCCTCTATTACCATTATGATATTAAAACATAAATGCTTTTAAACTTTAAAATCACATTTAAATACAGAAAATTAGGTATGACCATGCTTGTCTGCTGAAATTTAATAGGCCATTGTGCTGTTACACAGAGATCTCTAATTCCATAACAGATACCAAGAATGGCCAAATTATTCCAAAAATACCCACTATGCTTCTACTACATCTCTAGGTTATTAAAAGAATTACACTTTCAAAGAATTGTGCAATTGATTAGAGGACTAGGGGTAGAAGACAGAAACATAACATCTGATAAGTTTTAAAATTATGATATATAAGGAATTTCTCTAAGATTCAGCATGTAAACTAGCAAAGATTACACCATCCACATCACAAAGTGACAAACAGGAAGAATGTTAACAGACCAGGGGCACCATTACTCACCTCGATAGCTTTCTCTGCTTGCTCTTTAGTTTCAAATTCAACAAAAGCAAATCCCTTTGGATCGCCAGTAGTTTTATACCGGGGTATACTGACATAAACTACATTACCACACTTCCCAAACACCCTCTCAATCCAACTGTGGTTGACATTTTTGGGAAGCAGTTCCTAAAAAAAACCAACAAAAGAGAAATGTCATTTTCTCACTGCTCTATTACCATTGTATCATATGTTTTACTGCATCTTCTAATTAAAAAGTTGTCACAACAAAATATATTTAAGCTTGATGTGACAATGTTGAGAAACTTCTTTTATTTCAGTATTCTTGTTGAGAGACCAGAGTGTTCAGAAAGTAAAAACAGTGATCTGAAAATGTATCTCTCGATTAATTAATAAACCTATAACAAATACACTATTTAATGTAGATGTCTATCTTCTTATAGCAGATATCAAGGCCTCATCTGCAGCTGCATCTTTGCAACACAAAGTATCTTTGTAAATTTAAGACCTTTGAGCAAATGTAATTCTGCATTGTCTCAAACTATGCACTGCAGAGCACTAGGATTTTTTTTTTATTACTGTTGTTGGTAATCCACCTATCACAGAAAGAATTCTTGTAGGCCAGTAGAGTCACTACTCAAACCGAAAAATTCCTGGTGGTAGCTGACATTCGTATTAAAGCTCAGCAGTTAGCGCTTACGGCCTAGTTGATCAGATGCAGCACAAGGAAAAACTTTTAGCCAGCTTGGTGGATGATAAGACAGTCTGATTTTTATTCCTATGAACTCCTTAATATAGCAACGCATTTTAGGAGCTTACAGACATCACGTCTCTGTTGCTAAACACTTCACCAAAGAGAAGTCCCATCATATCATTATCTAAATAGATCCAACTGAACACCATTAAAAACCCTACTCTCAAATTCATGCCTAAACAATGCAGAGTCTGCAATACTTCATTTTTTTTTTCACGGCAAGTTCCTGCACTGAAAGGTTTTCCTCATAGGAAAACAGTTATTACATTCAGGTGGAAAACTATTTTTGCACTAACTTTGCCTGAGAAAATTTTAGTATAAATTCAAGCTTTAAAATATTATGAAGTACAAAAAAACTGTACTTTGACATACACTTAATGTTAAAGGATATAAAAAAGTCAATAACCATAAGGTTATTTCAGATAAATTTAATGAAAACTCCCCCTACATTAAATTAAATTGTAACAAATATAAACCAATGAAGCTACTATTCCTTGAAGAAACACACCTTTAAGTCTCAATTCTTAGTTCAGGAATGAAGCTTTGACTTCCTGCAGAAATTCAGAAAACATGCTACTATTGGACAGACAATCCTTCACAGTGGAGGCTTTAACTGTTACTTTTGTACTAATGCAACACAGAATTCTTTCACCTCCTCCAGAATGAAACTAAACTTACCACCACTTTGACTACTTCTGCTCCTCCACCCCCACCACTACATACCAGTCATTTAATTTGGTTTAACATTACCGTAATTCCAGTATAAAGAGCAGATACCTCATACATCAGTCTTCGAAAAGGAAAAAACCCACCCTTTATGGCAGCAATAAGAGAAGATACTGGATTGATACATATTCTCTAAATAAGATCTCTATGAATTCAATAACTTACAAAACACACCAGTTATCTATCTTTTCCCAAAATGATACAGACAATGTATTTAAGAAGTTCTAAGCAGTCTCTGTAACCATGATAGGGAAATACCATGATTGGCACATTGTACTTAAAAAAAATAGTGTTTTCTGGGCTTTTGTTAAAGAATGCAATGACGAGAATAATCCAGCTTCTCTTTATCTGGATGGACTGACATTTTGGGCACAGAAAGCTTGGTGTGTGCCTGCTTGAAATTACTAATTGCAGGAAGATTCAGCTGCTAACAGCTGCCTAAGTTGACATTAGCCATATAAAGCTTTCTTCACAGACAAAGGAAATTCCACACTGGCTTCAATTCTATTAAAAAAAATTGCACAAGATTTTACATAAGTGACAGGTGAACCATCAGATCTCTTTCCACGCTACCGCTTAAGTGGCTCAAGAATATGATAACAGTTGTTCCACTCTGACAGAGTTTTTCTGGCAGCACAAGCTATTTTCATTTAAATTAATAAATCATTTCAGTATCAAGGTAGCTACAGGATAGTGTGCTACTAGGATTAAAAAAAAAAAAGGCCACCTAAACATAAGACTAGGTCATATTTGAGTACATTCTGCCCTTAAAAGAAAGATGTTTGTTACAAAACCAGAGGCACTCGCAGTAACAGACTTTGTAACCAGCTTGTACTTTTTATAGAGTACCCCTTAAACTAACAAAGTTATTATTCTAAAGCTTTGACCACACTAATGTAATTTGTAAATATTTATTGGTACCAGTGTTGATCCTCTAACGACACTAGAAAAGCCCAGTGAGTAGTAATAGCGAAATGAAAGCACACCTTTTCTTACTAGCTAGCATGGGAAGTCACTCTTTGCTCAGCATTTAAAATTATTTAAGCTGGCAGAAGAAAGCAGTGTACCAAACTCATCCCTTTCTTGCCATAGTCACTGCCAGTGCCTACCTGCCTTCACGTATTTTACTTCCCTTACATACACTGCACAAGGAACAGTAGCCAGTCACCTGCCTAGTCCTAACAAGAATAACCGTGCACAGATACATTTCTGATACAACAAATACTAACCGCATTAAACATGTACATTAACCCCACTCTATGGGCATTACAAGTCCAGTACATCTATATTGCCTCCTTCACACTGTCCTTCTCTTTTGGAGTAAAAAACCAAAAAAAACCCCAAAAAAACAAAATCAAATTCTATTAGCATTTATACTCTATGAAAACGTTTCTTGTACTAAATCAATGATGTTCTCAAAGAAAAATCTGCCTTCTAATTCTGGTAAAACTATGAGGCTGTTTTGTGTTCTTAATACAGTAAGTAATGCTATGCAATTGGATTGTCATAGACGATGTACAGTGGATTTTGCGCTCTTATAAGAATTAACAGTAAGAAAGTTTAAAAGCCTTTCCACAGTCAGAAATAACAGAGCACTCTTCCAGGCACGAGGCATGTACAAGTACAACCTTACCACATAGACTGTGCGACTATCCACATCCTTTGGTTGCTCACCCAGTGGCTGGCGCCTTCTGATTCTAGTTCCTTCTAAATCCAACTAAAAGTAACAAGAAATGAACAAGCATTTTCTGTTAAGATTATTGCCCACTTCAATACCACTATCATTACTACTACAGTATTGGCAAATACAAAAGAGTGAAACATTAAATACCTCTACAACAGATGAACTTTTAACTGCTCGAGCTATCAATTTTCCATCGGTAGTCAACTTTTTCATTTTGTTGAAAGAAACAAGAAGTGATATGTCAACATCTAAGGATAAAAAAAGGTGCAAATAATGAAATCAGGGTAATCTAGAACTCATAAATTATGTGTTCTAATCTGACATTAAGATCCAGCTAGTATTTTTACAAAACAATCTGCAAGTCATAATTGCAGTAGGTAACCATGTGGCATGCTGCTAAGGATGCAGAGAAAATTTCTACCACCAAAATTGAAGTTTACAGTAAACCTATACTTAATTATTTTGTGCTAACCTTTATCACAGGAATTTTGTTCTTTTACCTCCCCATTGATAACAATTTTCTTTGAAAAGAAGAAAAGCCCCTTTCTGATGTAGTTTTACAATACAAAAAACAATCTGCATTGAAAACGTGCCTCTCCTTCAAGTACTTAAGTGTTTATCCCAGCCTTCCCAACACAAAAGAGCCCCTGCTTGCACTTCAGTTGCAATGAGTCATGCTGCTAAAACCCTGACAGAACGTTATGCAGTATTAGTCTTAATAAAAAAAGTTAGACATCCAAGCTCTAATACCTCTAGAAAAGTAGGGTAAATTTTATTCCTCTGAAGGTCCTTTTTTAAAACTGGCATGAAATTCAATATAATTGAGGACTATACCAAACAGGCTAGACTTTTCACACAATGCAACTAGACTAATAACTTGCATTTCAAATAAATACGAACTCATTAAGAAAAAAAAAAAGTAAACTTTTGTGGAAACTGCTTTTTCTTTTTTGTTTTGATGGAAAACGACCACCTCTTTCTACAGACATACCACAGCTCTAGCCCACCTGGCATAACACAGTTATAATTGAACAATTATACCAATATTTGCCACAATTATACCTGTATTTGCCACATAATGTACTGCTTTTTAAAGCAAAAAGCAGCTAACATGTAAATTAATTTCTTCTTCAGAAACTGGCAGTTTCAGAACCAAGCTCAATCTCCTGCTCTGAAGTCAAATGAACCATGTCAAAAACTGTCTAAGAGACCCGCAGTAGCCTCACATGAAAATACACTATTTCTCACATATCAAACTTGTGAAGAAAACACAAAAAAAGTACATATACCTAACTGCAAAGCCAAGTGACATTTTAATTTCTGCATATATCTACCTTACAAGTCAAGTACTGTACTTCCAAGGGCAGAATGACTTGTTTGTCTGCTTATTCTTCAAATTATACAAAGTTAAAAAAAAAAACAAACCCAAACATGTCTCTCAATGGGTCATTTCTACCCTTGCAGATGCCCCTGCTTATGGCTGGTAGCAAAGGAAAGGAAAAGAGAAATACTAAATACAATTTCTAAAAAACTAGTACCAAGCTCCACCTCCTGAGTCACTTCCAGCATTACATCAGTCTTCCCCACAAGTAGATATGCACCTCAAAATAACTTGTAACCATCACCAGCAAGACAATGAAGAAAGTTAAAGATATATCTTTTTACTGAAATATACAGAATATAAACTTACATCCATCTCTGGACTTTTCTATTTGTTCTCGAAGAAATCTATCTTTGTGGAGATTAACATCGCCAAACCAGAAATCCACTTGTTTCGCTATATCTGCAAGCACTTGTTTAACCCTTGACCTCTTCTTTTTCTCTCTCTCCTTCTTCTGTTCAGTGCTTTCTTCATCCATGGCTTTGTCTCTTGCAGTTTCAATCTCCATTCCTGTCATTCTGTCAACTGAAAGTTAAATATAACCTTTGAGAAAAATAAAAACACTCTCACTTCACGGAGTAAACACTCTTGTTTTATTTTACAGTAAAAACTTCAAGCATCCCCTGTGAGACTATGGGCCATTCATTACTTGTAGCATTGACAAATGCAAAACATACAGAAGATGAGGAAAATTAGGTCACAGTAACTGTGTGGTAAAGACTAAGCTGTAACTCATGTCTATGGCACCTAGTACTGCCCTTTAGCCACAGAGATTCGCCAGTGGCAAGTTGGTACCAAACTGCAGGCTTTCCATTTAAAATCTGTACTACTGTGATAATCTAGAATGTCTTGTGAACAGTCTGCCCTCCTCATTAGATCTCTAACAGCAGCTTTTGAATTTCAGTAGCAGTCATGGGATGCACAGTTCCAAATGCTTTTGAGAGTTATCAGACAAGCAGTGCTATTAAATATATATATAAAAATGAATTATTTAAAGCACTTGTGCAGGTCACAAAGTGTGTTTTAATACAAAACTTCCCTGTTACCAGAAAAGCAAGCTACTTGCTAAAGAAAGCCTACAAAAACTAAGCCCAAAAAGCAGACCATTTCCCTCCCAATAAACACATCTTCTTAGACTTGGAAAAAGACAGAAATAATTTGTTCTCCACAAACCATTATAACGAATACGCAAAAATCCCAGAGCGCTATACACTTCAGAAATGACCCTTTTACGTAGAAGGCAAAGCAGAAAAAAAAAAAAAGAAAGATGGATTACATAGGTGACTTCTGAAAAGGCCAGCAAAATGACCATACTCAACAGGCATATATCTTACATCCAGTGGTTGTAAACAGGTTACACTGACACACACACACAGAGCAGCTGAAGAGCTCACTGCAAAAAATTATGGTATGGCCTCCAAATGAGAAGCATCTATTAATCTTTATAAATAAATACAATGTAAAGATATACTTAAACACACAGTTGGTATTCATGGCAGGTCTGGTAAAGGTAACGCGTGTTTTTAAAAATTGTCTTTGTTATGTCAAAAATACAAACCACTTACTCTGTTAATTGCCAAGGGCCTACCAAAGAGCAGTGATTCAAAATCTTCCAATTCTGTCTCTGAATATGTTCTAACACATTCTCAGTACATTTCTTGCTCTGTGTAAAAGCTAAAAGCAGAGTGAGCTCATCAGTTACTACCTTTCTTGCAAGGCCATGCAGCAATATGTACGTGCTACACAGACATTTTTCCTCTCACTGGTTAGGGGTCTTTCATCAACTGTCACTAATTTTAAAGGCAAAACAAGTTTTATCAGAACCTCAGAATCAGGCCCCTAGAAATTATATTTAATATAAATATTAAGTGACTTGAATATACAGATTTACCTTGAAAAATAAAAGAAACTTTTTAATAGATCATCTTTTTCGTTGACATTTCAAACTGCTGTAGCTAGTCAGTCCTCCTGGAAAACTGCCAGTCACCACACTACTTAATTTTACATAAGCAAAACAAAGCGATACTGCCAAAAGGAGACAGCTTTTTGAAAATGAAATTAACACAAAAATTAAAGTAATTAAGGTAGCAATCACCATATGAAAGACTTCTCAGCTCTCTGCCAGGGCAACACACAAGGAAAGGTGAGTACAGCCATCAGAGAGGAAGCTCACCTCTGCAACAGGATGACAAAAATGGAAATGGTCTTCCAACTATTGTGCAAATCAGGCTTTCTTAGGCAGATATCAGTTTCTCTCCCTGCTGTGAGCAGACTACTCAAGATAGGGAAAGGTCAACAATTACCTTGAAAAGATAAGCCAGGTAAAACTCCCAACTAAAGCAGAAGTTCAAGCTCCATTCAAGCCCTTCAGCAAGATATTTATATTAATAATCAGGAGAACAATATACTACTTAGCTGAGGGCTACAGTGAGTTGCACCATTAAAGGCAAAGCATCAACACAGGATACTTTTATTGGCGGAACAGTATTAAATGACCACACTAGCATATAATGAATGTGGCTTATGTATAGCAAAGCTTTATTTTAAGAAGCCATTTAAGCGTTTCATTCATTTTGAATTGCTGAGCCTTGGTACTTCCTTCCCAGGACAGAAGTTCTTATTCAAGCTTAAAAGGAAAGAATAACAGCTGCAAGCTGTATTCTGGGCTGCTCCTCCCCCCAGTTTGTCCTACTGTTTCAGGAATGAAGCTTTGAGAAATTTACTTTGGAGGAGATTAGAAATACAGAGTCAGGGCAAATGTCAGCTATGAATCTATAATTAGAATCTGTATACAATCTTACATTTAGTAGTGAAATATATCTGAGGGAACACTAGATTAAAACTCAGGATACAAGAAAATACCTTAAGTGTGTTAATAACTCAAAGCACTTGCCTTTTTTGTTGGTATTCTCTTAATTTGTAATTACTCTTGCAAAACTCAACTCAATGAGCTCTGCAACGCCAAGGTATGAGACACTCGGCATTTCTGTTGACCTGCCAAGTCTTACACTGCCAGCCTCATAGCTGCAAGCACTACCCTGACAAACAAAATCAGAAGAAAGGTGAAAATTTCACTCTGTTAAAGCAAAACAGCTTCTGTCTCTTAGTTTTCCTCCAATGAAATAATGACAGTGTCTCTACATGCAAGGGTGAAAGCAGGAAACGTAGGGACAACTAAGCAGGGGGAGGGTACTCTAGGAAAGCAAAGATAATATAAAGTAAAACAGATCTGCACAAACCTATAGTAATTTATCTACACACCTAAAAAGGCAAATATTAAAGATGCCTGTGCTAACCTCTATATAGCCAAGTTCCAAACTCAACTTTGTTATAAAGACCTAGAAAAACATCACAACATTTAACTGTAACCCAGAGTTCCAGTTATAAAATAATATTTATATTAAGCATCGATGCAAATGCTTGCTTGCTTTGAGCATTTTAAACAGCAAAATGCGGCAAAGAGGGGAGGAAAAAGAATAATTCAAAATACTTTTTATACTGTGAAAATGTTTCCACATAGCCAGTAACAGCACTTCCTCTTCCCAGGCATTTACTCCAAAATAAATGCAAGTATTCAGCAAACATTAAACTACTTTCAAAGACACATTCTGTAATCCACTTTGAGTATTCTTACTCTAACATACACACAGGCAGAGTTACAGGAGTTCAACTTCCTATCCTGCCCTGTAATTTCACTCTAAGGAAAGCGAGCTAAGAACAGACAGAAGTTATTACATGGGGACTAGCAAATCTTTCTTCATAACCCAAAACCAGAGAACCTCTCGGTTTCCCCTCCATTTTAAACAATGAAACCAGTATATCATTTTTAACCTACATTTAAGGCATTCAAGAGATGTCATGAAGCCAGTGTGCTCACAGACAAGTCTTTGCTTACACATGACAGTGATGGGCGTTTCCAGACATAGGCAGACCCCGCTGTGTCAGACCTGCCATGGTTAGCCCTTTCCTCTGCCATCATAAGAGGCAGAAAGTGCATTTTTAACAAAATGCAGGCCCACAGCATGAGACTATGGTTAGATGGATTCAGCTATATGAACCAACAGTTCACTAACAGCAAAAGAGCAGCCCAGCTCGCTCATCTTACTTGCTACACAGTCGTTCCTCAGAGTAACTCACTATTCTGTGGTTCTTTCCTGCTGGATAAGTGGGTTAAACCTACTCATTAAGGAACAGAATAAGCAGCAGAGCTGATGAAGGGAAGCAGCAGGAATAAGCACTCGGGAGCAGGAGAGAGGTGGGTATAAAGGGAATGCATTCTACAGCCCTATTAGCAGGTGCACACAGACCGGCCCAGAAGCACCTCATCTTTACCCTTGAAACAAAGGGGAGACACACAATACAAAACAGATCTTTCTAGCCCCGACTTAAATCTTTGCCAGTTTAGCAACTGGCTAAATCCCAGTTCCTAAGGAGGCTGGCCACCATATGTTTGCCAGTTGCACAGCTACTGACCGCTACAGGTTTCAACCCTGCTGGTGCATTTGCTCATGGACCTTGTACACATTAAGAAACAATACAGTGAGCATGCAACGCCAGCCCAAAGCCGGCTGCTCCCCATATTCCCCCACAACATGGGGCCCTCTACTCAGGGTGCTAGGTCCTGCCCCCATGTGAAGGCACCCAGCCAGCATCACGGCCTCCGCTTCACCTGAGGGCAAAGCCACCAGTCGGGCTCTGAGGGCTGCAGCACCAGGGCCCAAGGGGAGACGCTGAGGGCGGCTGGAAACCCTCGCGAAGGCGCCACACAGCCAGAAAAGCGGGGACCGGGCAGGAACGACGGCCAGTAATGGGGCACGGGGGCAGAGAGCCGCTCCAGGCGAGGCCGGGGCACGGTGACAGGGCACGAGCAGCAGTACCTGCGGGGGCCACACAGGGAGCGACGCCGCCCTGACGAGCCGGTTCCCGCCCTGCGGCTGAGGGGCCCGGCCAACCGCCCGGCACGCGCACCCTCCAGCCCAACGGACGCCGCCTCGCCTCGCCCCGCCGCACGAGGCGCGCCCCGCGCATGCGCCCGGCGGCCGAGGCGGAGGGAGGGGGGACACGGGAGCGGTAGCGCCCCCTGCCTGCGCCGCTGCAGCGCCCCGCGCGACCAGCCGCCCCCCGCCGCGCGCCACTGACCTGCCACCGCACCTGCAGGGGCTCGCCAGGCGACGTCACCGCGGGGCCACCGGGCCACCGCAGCCCTGCCCCCCTACCGCGGCCCCACCGCCGTCAGTCCCGGCGCGACGCGCGACCCCCGCAGGGAGAAAAGCCCCGCGGCGCCACCCGCGCATGCGCAACAGCAGGAGCTGCCGCCCGCCTGTCTGCGGGCACGTGATTTCCTCCCGGCGGGCAGAGGGGAGGGGCGCGTGAGGCGGGGGCTTTCCTTGCGGCCGTCGGTGCGCTGTGACGTCACGCCGGCTGCGGCGGGAAGTTTCGAACGCGGGGAGGGAAGGCGGCGGTGTCCGGGAGAGGTGCGTAGGGACGGGGTGTCCGCCGCGTCCATCAGCCGCAGTGACAGCCGCCAACCTGCCGCGCAGCTGAGGAGCGGCCCGGCCCGAGGTCTGCGCTGGGGTCGGGGGACGCTGACGGGGCGCTGGGCCGCCCTGAGGGGATGAGGCTCTGTGGCGGGGCCCGTCCTGCCGCGGCGGTGTGCGTCCCCGGGGGGGTGGCTTCTGGTCAGGTGTCGCCGTACTGAGGAAACGCTGAGGGGCGGCGGGTGGGCCTGTCCGGAGGGCGTGGGGACAGCAGGTGCAGCAGGGCTGTGCGGATGTGTGCTGGCAGTGTTCGCAGTCATCCCTGTTCCTGTGGTGTTTGGTGTTTTTATAGAATCATAGGATGGTTTGGGTTGGAAGGGACCTTAAAGATCATTGAGTTCCACCCCCCTGCCATGGTCAGGGACACCTCACTAGCCCAGGTTGCTCAAAGCCTCATCCAGCCTGGCCTTGAGCCCCTCCAGGGATGGGGCATCCACAGCTTCTCTGGGCAACCTGGGCCACTGCCTCACCACCCTCACAGGAAAACATTTCTTCCTAATATCTAATCTAAATCTGCCCTCTTTCATCTTAAAAAATATTAAATTATAGCAAGTGTTCACATTTCTCCAGCTGCTTTTAATAGCTAAAGGAGCAGTTCCGTGTCCTTTAAGGGTGTCCATTTCCTAGGTTTTGTACCTTATCAGACACCTGGGGTCTGCTAAGAATGTGGCAGGCATAAGAAACAGGGTGAATATTGCTCCCTTCTTAATGTGAACTGCTTCTCACTAATCTACAGTGTAAGAGGAGCTGACAACCTCGTCTCTCGTGATCATTTTCTTTGTACTGCTGTTAACTGATTGAACTAAGGAAGGTCACAAGTGCAGCTCTCCAAACACTGATGCAAATCACAGTACTGATCAAAAATAAGCCAGTAGGTACAGCAGCAAACCACAGCTTCTGAAGATGAGTTGCTTTTATAATGATTTGTTCCTGGTTTCGTCATCAAAGGCTGTTTTAAGTGTTATTGTGTGCTAACTTTAAATATGCAAAGAGGATTGACTTCATGGGTGGCTGGTTTGAGAGTTCGTTATCTTTAATGTGAATTAAGCATGCATGACCAAGTCCAGAGCCAGTAAACTTGTGACAAAGTTATACTGTTAATAGCTTCTATGGTATTTTTTTTTTTCCACAAGTAAACACATTTAGGATAATTTAATTCTAAATAGCAGTATGATCACTGGAGTTTTCAGAGTTGCCGGTCATTCATTTAAATGAATGAATCCCCCCGAAAGTTAGAGGATATGTTGGCATCTATAAAAATGCCATTTTTTTTACCAGCAGTCTTTGCATTATTTTCAAGGTTTCTCTTTTTTTTACTGTTTTAACGTTGCCTTGCATCTAGCTCTTTTGAGGTGGGGGAAAGTGAACTGGCATTTTTTTTTTGTCAATAGATTTGCCTCACAGCTCTGGTGGATTCCGAACATTTACCTGTCTCTTAGACTGTATGAAGATGTGAATATTTGTGAAATAAGCTGTTGGATGACTGTTTTGCCAAAGCAATGGCTTCTCAAGAATTTACTGTAAGTGATTTTTAATACTGTGTACAATTAAGTAGAAATAAATTGAAAGACAGTATAGCTGCTGTATTATTCAAACATGGTCTTACTTATTATTTCAACATTTTACACATTTAAACAGGTACTATACACTCACCAAAAAATGAAAAAATCAAAAACGTGGCAAGATGGAATTCTGAGGATTAGAACTGGAAGAAATAAGGTGAACAACTCAGATTGATACTGTCAGATTTAATATCATGTTACTGCTGGACTGTCAGTGGCAATCTAGTTGATCTATGAAATAAAACTAGTTAATTGAAATTCTTTTTTTTTCATTGCAGGCTACCTTGTTTGATGATAAAGGACAATGTTTGGAGAGTATTTTTATAAAATCTCAGGTATATTTTGTTTGGATTTTTTTATTTTTTATGCTTATGATTGTGGTTTTTTTGTTTCAGGAAGCATTTCAAACTCATTTGGTGATTAAGGTAGTACTTATTGTGGATATGAGAGTCTGCTGCAATGCAAATAATGGAAAGTGTAAACAGCTTCTATTTATTGATAAGTCTTATTATTGTTTTTTCCAGAACTAGTGTAGAGGATTTATGGAATTTTATTCCTTTTGGGGTAAAAGCAGTATATTACAGTGATATATTAAATAAGCATAATTTAAAGCTAAGTGCTAATACTTTCTGGTATATGTATATTTTAATCTAAATATTTGTATGGCAGCTGTGAAATACTGGGTGTAAATTTCTGTAATTTTCACATATCAGTATCACAACATTTAAAAGACTCTTCTTGTTTCTTATATAGCACTATTATGTATACACTGCTGCTTTCTCTTTTCTAGGTGAATGCTGGAGATAATTTAGAAAGTGAACGGTATTTGATCGAAGTTGAAGCAATAAAAGTGGATGAAAAATCTGTTGAAGGTCAGCCAAGGAAAGCAGAAACTCCGGCAGTGGATCAAAATGGTGTAAAACCTGGTGTTCTGCCTCCAAGGCATCTGTCTGTTGGCTTGAAAAGGAAGTTTACAGTATGTCTTTTTTTTTTTTTTCAGAAGTTATGTCTGACATTAACATGCATTTTAAAACACAAAGGGCACATCTTTTAATGAATGGTAAATATAGAGACAATGTCTGTCTGCTTTTTTGTAACTATAAGCCAGAATGTGTTACCAGTAGTTACTTTTTCCAGAGTTCACTAAATTTATTTGGTTTAGCAGGATCACTACTGCTAAGGCTGCAGTGAAAATAGCAAGGGCTTGAGATTATTTGCATACACCTGTGGAATCATCATGTGCTACTTGAATATATTTTATGGAGTGTGCCTTATTTTCAACATTTGATTACAAAATGTGAAGTTGATTTCTGAGTAGAATTAATTTAAAATTTCTCTCCTAGGGTTTCCAAGGGCCACGTCAAGTTGAAAAGAAAATGTCAGGAACGGAAGATGAAGAAAAAACAATACTGCCTTTATCTAAGCAGTGTCAGGGTACTTTTCCATCCAAATTTTATGTTACCTCTCCCTTATTTTCTACAATTTGCAAGAAGGATACAGAAACAAATCTATCTGCAGACTTTCACCAAGATGCATGTATGGATGATGATAGAGAACACATGTCTCTCTCCTCAGTGTTTTCAGCTCCGTTTCTTGACAGGTGTAAGGAGACAGAGGAGCAAAACTCTGATCAGTCCATTGTGAAGCCAGAATCTCTAATTACTGGGCACACCAAATCTAGTAGTTACACAGCTGGTCACAGGGCAGTGTCACAAAACATCAGGAGCACGGCACAGATAATAGCTCTTCTGAAGTCTAAACCAGCACAAGTATGCAGAGAGCAAACAAAGTCTGAAGCCACAGAATGTCTTTCTATGTTTCAGGCATCAGAAGATGCAGCGAGTTTGTGTAACCAAACAAGCACAATCCTACCTGCTTTTTCAGGCAATCCTGCCAAAAGACTCATTCAAAATATTCAGCACCTGCCTTTTATGGAGGGAACTGTAAATGATAAAAAGGAATGGAATACTGAAATGCTTCTGAATTCAGCTGAACAACCTTGTGGTAATGAAATCACAGGACAGAGACGTGACAAAAAGGCAAATAATTTAAGTCAAGATTTACAAGATTCTTGCAATACGAATAGTTGCTTCCTACCTGAATCCACCATGAGTAGAATGACTGACAGTCAGTTTGTCCCATCCTCAAGTGACACTTCATGTGCAGCAAGTCCAATCACCTTTGAAAAAAATCTCTCCAGGTACAGGGAGCATTCAGTGACTAACGGTCTTAAGGAGAATTCATCTGTGAATTTGCAAAGTGAGCTTCAGCCAAGACAAAATTCAGAAAGAGTGCCTAGTGACCTGGAGCTCTCTGTGGATGTACAGTTGACTGAAACTGGGACTGTAAAGGAGGAATTAAGTATGCATGACAAAGACTGTGCTCCAGATGAGCAGGTGATGGAGGCAAACTTTAATCTAATGGAGGGTTTTGATTTTAATGACACAGACAATGAAGACCTGTGTGAAGGAGATGTGAATAAGCTCCCTGAAGGAGATATGCTTTCACAAAGTCCTGATTGCTTAAAGGGAGAAGATATAGGACAAGATACTGCATTGAGGCTTCATTCTTGCTGTGATGTAGTGACACACAGTAAAAATGAAGAAGTCAAATGTTCAACATTTGATGGAGAGAATGACGGAATTCACTGCAGTGGGGGTATCCCATCTCAGCTTTGGGACAACAGTGTCGGAGATATAGGGAGAACTGCAGAACACTCTGCAAACCAGACCAGAATTGAAGTGAGGCTTTTGGATGATAGACACAATGTAAAAGAGATTAATGAAAGTCAATTAACTATTGAAGCCACAAACAATAAGAAGGATCTTGATGGCTGTGCAGCACATACCATTAATGCTATGTCATGGACAGAAAGCAAGCACTCTGATCTTTTGCCTGGTGACACAAATGTTAATAAATGTCACCCTAAAATCACTATGTTTGAGGAAACTGAAAGTATTTCATGTATTTCTACCAGCAGAATAATTTCTGCAATGGACAAAAGGACCAATGAAGATTTCATACAGCTTGGATGCATGAAATCCCCAGATGTTGGTTTAGAACACTTCTGGGGTGCTAAGAGTAATGACATTAAACCAGGTAGTCCTTTGCTGGCTTTGTCACAAAAATCTGATCCTAGCTGTGACTCATTCCAATATGTTGAAGAACACCATCAAAAGGTATTTGGTATGTCACGTAAGGAAGATACCCTGATTTCTGGAAGTTCTGTCTATCCTTTAGGAAAAGGCCATTCCTCTCCAGAGGAGACAGCAATAGGTGAAACTGAGTTTGAAAATGTAGAAAGCATAAATGCTTTTCATGAAGCCTGCAAAGGTGAAAGAATAGGAATGGATTGCCTGAAGTGCACAGCAATGGCTGAAAATTCATCAGATCTTTCTGATTTGATAAAAAATATTGCTCTTCTAAGGGCTTTGACTCAACATAGATCAGCACTAGAAAGCTTACAAAAGATGGAGGAACATAATAGCATATTATGTGAAGCAGAGACTCCTAAAGAGATATTTGAACCTCTTGTGGAAGATGAAGGTTAGGTCAGTTTCTATTTTAAAGTGAATTCTCTATAACTGTACCTGTTTGACTTCTGTACTCTTATCTCTCCTGCTGGACAACTCATGTTCAGAAATCAGACTCTTGGAGTGATACGTTATGGAGGTTCCCTCATGAAATTTTTAGTGTTTAAAGCGACAATTTGGGCTCCAAGTTTTGTGTCTGTTGTTGCTTTAGTTCAGTTAAATCCTAACTGTGCAATTATTTGCATGGGTAAGGTTTGCAAGCCCGGTAAGTATTCAGGTGTTTTCATCTAAAAAGAATACTATAATTGTAACTTATTGTGCTTTTCCATCTCTTGTAGCTATAGAACAGTTTACAGAAATGCCTTACTCAGAAAGTATGCAGGCATCTTCATGTTCATACTTAGACTCTTCTGGCCTTATGGTAACCACTTTTTGACTTTGTATACCTATATGTATAAAATAAACTTATTTTCTACCAGGTTTCTTGAATATAATTCCTGGTTTTTGAAAGGGTGGAGGTTGAGCTAGAAATTGCTTAGAGGTATCAACTAAGAAGCTGACGGTAAACAGATGATGTGCTCTTGCAGATCCTATTGCCAACAAATGTTCAGGAGGCTAAATGTATTACGAGAAACTTAATGCAAATTATAATATCTAGTTATGTTTAATATCACAACATTAGTATGTCTGGTACTTCTCCTTCCCTACCACATCTTCTTTTACCATCTATTTTTTCTTTCACCATCTTTTTAAATGCATGGCTTTCCTAGGAATTTTAGCACTTAGGTTAAAATACATTGGCAAATCTGTTTGTGCTTGATGCTTCACATTGATTTTTGTCCCGTGCTATTAACAGTCTTTTTCTTTCAACCCATCCAAAGCAAAATAAAGATTTTTAGATTAAATTCCTCTATTTCTCCTGTCCCGTTTGAGTAGCAAACATAGTTTCTTATCTTATCATAGATTGTTCTGGCTTCTAAATAAAAAGTCTGTAATTTAAAATACTTTCAGCTGTATAAATATGTCAGGTCTTTGGAAAAATCTTGAGATTTCTTAGCTTTTCACTTTAAATGGTTATTAAACTGTTAGACTAATTAGCTTTTGTTACTTTTAATATGCAGCCCAACTCTGTGGACAATTTAGTACAGACAACAGAGGCATTTATTCTACCAATAGCAGCAGCTGAAAAAGACCCTGGGACATTTGGCTGCCAACCAAAGGTACAGTTTCAGTGGAATTGGAGTATAATGAATAGTAATTCTTAAGTTTCAATTCAGTGGTTTACTGTGTGCAATATATTACAGTAAGTCCTCATAAATAATTAGCCAGTGTCATAATGAGTTTCTCATCAGTTTTTAGTACATTTATCTATCGGAAGTTTTTCATTGAGAGTTTTAAACTCAAATTTTACAATACAAAAAGAAGACCAGACAAACTACATCAGAATATCAATTTTTTGTTGACAGATTTGTGCAAAAACTGCATTGCTGCTGAGTTGCAGAGTACCAGAAAAAGAGTTTCAAAAGCACAGACTTTTTTTTTCTCTCTGCAGTCAAACAGATTATTTTTGTTGTATGTAGGATAAGTACTTTTAGTGACTGTACATAGTTTTGGAACTATGTTTTAAGTTAATGATAATTTCAATATATTGTGTAGCCTGTTGCGTTTCAAGGGCACCAAGTAAAGGGATCAGCAGCTAGTGAAATAATGTTGAGAGTGTCCAGCTCCCAGCTAGGATGGCAACAGTACCCAGATAATGTGGAATTTGCAGCTGAGAGATTTTTGTCACCACTGTTTTCAAATGATTATGTTCTTTCTGACTTCAGACAGGTAAACCATCTTTTTCAAAGTTATTCTTACTAAGCTTAGTGCAAGAAAGTATCCTGTAAATGTAGGATTAAAAAGTTAATTTTTGGAATACTACAATCATAACAAAATCACAACTGCATGGATTGCTCCGTGGTTAAAACTTTTCAGCTAGACAATTATATTTGCTCATCTTTGTCACAGGAGTATGCATTTGCAAGAAAACTTTTTTTTTCCTCTGATCAGTTTCACTATGAAAAATGTACGTGGTCATAATGTGTGATATTAAATAGAGATTTTTTTCTGGAGAGAAGTGGTAAAGGGCTTTTATAATGATTGTTTCCTGATATTAGCGGTATATAATATTCACCTCAACTGGATTTGAAATTTGGCACATAATTGTAAGAGAGTTCCAAAGCAAGGGTTAAAACTTTCTTTCTTGGATTATGATTCTGTCCCTCCTAGATGCAAAGAAACATGACATGCAACAGTAACTAAAATATTTTTTTTCTAAAGCAGCATATATTTCAGTATTTAAAATAATGGAAGAAAATTGATATTTAGTTTTTTACTTCCAAAATGGGCTAGAGATACGAAAGAATTATATCTAGATGTAAGATTTGGATTAGAAATAAGATTCACAAAAGGATAATATTTATAAAGAGGATAAACTAATTTCTAACAAGTTTTTGCTTTTTTTTGGTGAAGTCTCCAGGTTCAAGAAGTCTTCATGAGGATGATATCAACTTTATCAGAGAAGAGAATTTTCAAAGGAAGTCTAACTTTAATAAAGAGTCAATAATAGATCAGTCCCGTAAGTGAAGGTAAAAGTAGAATGGCAGTGATTTGTCTCAGAACAATTATTCTGCATGACTTCTGTCCTTTGCATATTTTTTCCTAGCATTGGCATTGGATGTGTGTTCTGAAGTTCCATCATGGACAGTGTCAGGCTCACCTTCACATTCTGATTTGAGACAAACACAGTGGACTTCATGGGAACCGGACAAGGTGTGAATTAACTCTGTTCTAGATCTTTTTGGCTCTATTTTCTGTGTGTTCATGGTAGCAGCTTCTTATTTTTGAAACTGTTTTATCTCAAATCTGAGAGACATTTAAGTGGTTTGGAGTCACGAGTGAGAGAATAGTGACAAAGTAGCTATAAGGTTTTTTTCCAGTCATTTACTAGACATATATTAATTCTTCATCCTTAGATGATTCCATCAGTAGAACTGACTTCCTCAATTGATGCAGACTCTACAACCTCTCCAGCTTCAGGAAGTCAGGAAACTATAGGAGACATCCAGGAGCCCCTGCTACACAGGATCTTTCCAAGTGAACCAGAACTTTCAGATTTTTTTTTCAGTAAGAGATTATAGTTTATAATTGCACTTACAATATTTTTACTAGAAAATCTTTGAGGATTTTTGAAGCACAGTGAGTTGCACTATAAAAGACAGTTACCCTGAGCACTGAAATACACTGTGTCTGGGTAACTACAGAGTTTGACTTGTGTGTTTTACACATTTTTCATAGAGGGGTGTATCACTTTTTTAGAGTGAGATTTTAAACAGTGTTTTCCAAATCAGCTGAGTTAGCCTGTAATTCCATGCCTCCCCACCCAGATATTCTCCTGAAAGAAACTTCAGTAGAGTGATTTAATTTTATTAAGAAAAATCATCTTCTAGTTTGGGGGGAAAAAGGGCTGTAAGCTAAGCTTCCAGTTAATACTGTTTTAATTTATTTACCTGCTTTTAGTTTTCTCCCATATTCAGCTGTCCTCTGACCCACTTCCTATTGACACCTATCAATGACTGTTGTTTCTTATTGATAGTGAATTTAGTCAAAAGGCTGCTTGTGGTACTAGAAGCGTATTTATCCACATTGGTTAATATTAATTTACACACTTTTGTGGGTGATCTTTTTGGAAAAAGGAGCAAATGTTAAGCTCTCTGTTTTCCAGTTGGCAGCTGTCACTGACCTACCAAGAATATCAGATTTATGGCCTCCAAAGCACTATATTTAAATAATTTCCCCCAAACACTTTCTCTGTACAAGTAGGGTGCCTACAGAATGTGTTCTGAATGTAGGGGTTCGAGTATTAAAAAAATCATAGTTGGAATCACTCACTTCATATTGAAATTTAGTGTGGTACTGCACAGGTATGACACAAAGAGCTTGCCAATTAGAAGACAGGATGTAAAAGGAAGAACTTAGAATTCTTTCCTTATCTCAGTTTTTTGTTCATCTGAAGTTAATGTGCCGTCTCTAAGTGCTCCAAGTTACTTGTAAGATGTGTTCACCCTACAGCACAGGAGAAATCCAGCTATCCAGAGGAATGCAACCTCTCAAGGTTCAAACCCACAGTTAAAACACGAACTCCACTTGTCGTTATTCCCGCCACTGAGAAGATTCCTGATGCGTTTTATCCAGCTGATAGGGAGGAGGCCCAGCAATCTTTCGGCTCTTCAGTAGTCAATTTATGCAACAAGTCAGTGGTATTTCCTATTAGGGCTTTTGGCCCCGAGGACAGAAATTATGAAACCTCTGTGTTTGGAGAGTATACAGAAGATGAACAAAGGGAATTGGTACAACCAGTGTTCCCTAATGTGACTTCACAATATAGACAAAGCAAGTGGCTAAAATATCAAAACAGTTCTCAGTGTGACTTGATAACTCAAAACAGCGATGATGGGGAAGTGACTGATGACATCTGTGCTGAGAACGTCCTTGGAATGCTGCTGGGTGACACAGGAGAGAGCAATGCTGTGAATAAAAGTGCTCCTGGCTTGACACCTCTACTGACAGCAAAGAGCATGCTTGGTAAATGCTGTGCAAATACCAGGAACCAAGATTTGATTTCAGAGAGGAAGTTACTTTCTCTGCACTTAAGTCAGACACCTTTGGCTGAAGCAACACAAAAGGTTTTAAGTCATCTGAGCTGCCACACTGTAACAGGAGACTTCCAGGTGTGTAACTGTTCAAGCAGACACAGTTATAAGTGACAGAAACACATTTTTCTGGACAAAGTAACTGCATTTATCTGATTTCCTGCAAGATATTATCAGTCTGATTGGATGAAATGTTTCTACTTACATAGTAACACAAAAGAGTTTCAGCTACAGAACAGCAGGTGCTAATATATTTTTTTAAGTGCCATGACTAGTCCTTAGTAAAGGTAATTCCTTGGCACACACAGTGCCAGATTTAGAGTTTTAGTCTGAATGTTGATGGCAGGAAGATGAAATAAAAGCTTTTGGGCTGTTTTGTCATTATAACTGGTAAGAATGTGTTTTCAGAAAGTGTTTTTCTTAATTGTTAAATCAGCATCATTTTAATGAACACCTATATCTTCCTTCAAAGTGTAGTCTCCGATTTTAAAATATTTTAAATTTCTTCAGTTTTAATTGTGGAAAAGTAGGTTAGGGCATTAAATAAGCACCTAAAAAAATAGCCCAGCTTTTAGCACTAACAGCTGGAGTAAATTAGAAAAAAACCCAAACCAACTACACGTCAAGTTTTAAAAGTTGTCTAATGGCTGTGTTTGAGAGTGAATGAAAATGTTAGATTTTTCTTTTTTTTTTGGACACAGTATGCTGTGTTTTCTAGTTCTTTAAAACCATTTGTACAGTAAAATATTCATGTGAAATAGAGGTGTGTAAAGAGCTAGTGTATTTCATATACACACTGGGAGACACTTTGTATATGTATAGAAAAATATATTATCCATATATGTTGGATTTTACAAAGCTTATGAAGAGATTTATTGTTATGATGCCCACTGCAGTGTAGATAGGTGGAAGAAGCTCCTCAGGACCAGCTGGGATGGCAGGCACAGGGATAGCTGGAATCACAGAATCACTGAATGTTAGAGATTGGAAGGGACCTCGAAAGATCATCTAGTCCAATCCCCCTGCCGGAGCAGGAACGAAGCTCTCTACACTGGTTCTTCCTTCTCTAGCCTGTACTACCTCTGCTATAGTTTCATCTCATGGATTTACTTCTGTGTAGAAATGGTGTTAAAAATGTGGTTTATGTGCTGCTTCCCCATACCTAGGGCTAAAAACATGATTCTGAATTATGTAATTTACTCTAACGCCTTTGAAAGTATTGCCTGTGGTGTTATAAATGCAGGCTGCTTGTCAAGGGGCAAATTTTAACTTCACAGTGCATCCTAAATGGCAGTCCAAGTTCTCTAGGCTGTAGCTCCAACTGTACTTGATTTTACTCCTGTTGGCAGTCCTATTGAATGCATGCTCCTGTGCTTACAGTTAACAAAGCCTGCAAACATTTGTGGCGAAAGGAATTTGTACTTTGCTTTTAGAAAACTGATTCTTCATTGACAGTCTTCATCTTGAAACTTCTGGTTGCAAAGTGAGGCCCTGAATTTTCTTCTGTTTAGTTGTACCTACTAATAAGAATACACATGTAAGAGAAAAAAAGGAAAAAGAGAAGAAAACTTGATAGATTTTGGCTTATCTGTACAGTAGCCGGTTATCAAAATTTGTCTCATTCAGGCTTTTGCAATTTTTAATGGTTTATTTTTCTATTTTTCAGGCCATAACAGTTTCTGAGTTGTCTTTTCCTAATGTGGATAAAGTAAAACACGCTGATATTCCTAAAAGAAAGATTTCCATACCAACTGTGTTTCAGTCTTATCTTCACTACAAACAGATTTTTAAAGCTGCTTTGACAGGTATGTCTAACACCATGCTATACAAAATCCTGTCACTTTTAAACAGTATATTTTGGAAGCTTCACAAAGCAGGGTGAGATGGAGAGACATCGTCAACATCATCTACTGGAACAACTGTTTGCATTTGGCTTTGTATATATATGTACTGAAATATATTCAGTCTATACACAAAATTGCAAAGACAAACCAAAACACTATTACATTGCTGTGCAACTATGTAACTTAGATTCTTATCTAAGCCTTTTTTTTTTTCTTTTCCCTAACATGCAGTTATTTAGTGTTTGGATTGTTGGGAGTCATATACTTAAATGTGATTTGAATGAAAGTAAGGTGGTTAGAACAAATTAATTGCATGTGCAAGATGTGAATTTTTCAGGTCACATGGTTTCTTTTAGGACTCGGATTAAGTATTTTTATTTAGATTTGGGATTGAAAGTTTCAAAGTAAAATGTATTTGTCTGAATGTTGTGTACTTGTGTAACTATTTTAAGGCTGTACTAATTACTCTTTTATTCTCCTTTCTACGTCAAGAGCATTTAAACATAATGCTGTTTGAGTTGTCACAAAGATTACACAATGCTCTTTCAAAAGTGGATATATCATTTTACACTTCACTGAAAGATGGGCAAAGCAAGAGCACAGAAAGCTGCGTTCCACTCTGCAATCACATGCATCCTGCTAAGCTTGTTACGGTTAAAAAAGAAGGTCAAAACAAGGTGCTGTTTATTCCTTGTTTGTTTATAGTTTGGGGTGTTTGTCTGTTTGGTGCATAGACCATATTCTGTGAACAACTACAGCATAATTCTGTGTGATTTACAATTACAGGTCAAAGTGATGTGTTCTAAAGACCACTTTTGAGATCATTTATAGTATCTGCTGGTGTCCAGAATTGTTGATGGGATAATTCTCCCTACACAGAAGCAGCTTTATATATGTAGAAAGAAAGACTTGAACTTATAGTTGTCTAGGTTATATGGGACTTTCATAAGGTATGATTACACACACTGGCTTCAGAAACCGAGAGTACTGGGAACACACTTGTTTTTTGAGCCAAACATAGTGAAAACCCATGTGTTTATCTGATTATATCCATAGTAGCTAGTACTGGTTGATTGCTTTACATTTTTTTGCTTTCTTGTTTATTTTAATGTGCTAACGGTCCTTTCCCATTCCCCCCTCCTTCCCTAGGGCCGTTTGTTCTATACCTGTGATGCCCCAAAAGCTGAGCAGTGTTCATTTTTCAAGTGGCTAGAAGACGTGAACCCCGCACAGATAAAATCCAGACCTAGTGTAGTGCTTCATGACTTAAAAAGTGTTGGGACATACCTCAGAAGTCAAAAGATTTCTCTCTATGAGGAATGCCAGCTTTTGGTGAGGTATTCTGAAATGCTATACGCCTTTCACAAGTGCTACATGAATTGTAGGGTTTATAAATATTCCAGTAACTCTGGATTTCAAAAGCATTTAGCAGATGCATTCATTATGTTGAAAGAGGTAACAGTTCTTTGTAGAAATGTAAAAGCCAAATTAGTGAAGGAATAATATTCACAGCAATGGCATTTCAGGTCATGACTCTCTTCAGCAAGAATCAAAACTGCTTATCAGCAATTTGATCAATAGCTTAATGAAATCCCATGTCGTTGCATTTGAATTACTGTTCATTTAATCTTTTGTAAGAGAATTTGGGACAGTCTTTGATTTATTCTCTTAGTGATTCTAGTTTTAATGTTAGTGATATCAAAAGCTATTCTGTGCTACTTAACTGTTGGAGAAACAGTTTTAATATGGTTGAATATGAGAGAAGTATTTTGCAGTCGAGATCAATGTATTTAAATCTTGTTAATATAATATGATGAACACCCACCAAGATCTGCGCTGTATAATTTGGTCTTATCTGTGTAGTTTTCTTATTTTTGGTGGTGAATCCACTATGTCCCAGTTGTTTACATACTTTTTCTTAAAATGACAATTTAACAGGAAAGCATTTGAAATTCAAACACAGCGGTGTAGTAAGTTCAAGAAATTTATGAATACACCTGCCCAATTTGATGGTGATTTAAAAAATAAATTATACCTCAAACTAAGCAGAAAGGACCATTATTCTCTCTATAGCAAAGGTAAGCAAATCTTAAGCATCAGAAGAATTGTCCATGTCATGCTGTGCCTTTTTAAAGTTTTAATTTGTAATCTAAAGAAAAAAAAAAAAATCTTGTTTTTAAACTCCTGACAACCCTGATAATTTAATTCTCAACAAGGTAGCTCATTCATTCATTTTTTCCTTGTAAATGTTCAGCTGCCTTAGAAAAATGTAAATTTCATGTCCTTGGGTTTGGAGTGTATTAAATCTGTGAATAATGAAGTTTCAGGAAAGCCCAGTATTCAAATAGATTATATTTAAGGAAAACTTGAGGTAAGAATTGGTGTTTCAGTAGTTACTGCGTATCTCTTCTAGATTATTGAAATGTCACAAAGTTGGAGGACATTCAGTGATTTGATCCCGATAGTCTCAATGGTTTGTTTCGCTTCAGTAATTTTTGAATTGATACCCATGTTTTTATAGTTTGTTCACTTTGCTGCTGAAAATGATGTAAAGAAAATTAGGCAGAAGCAAACATGTTTGTGGGCGCTTTACACACAGACTCTGAAATGTTCTGACAAATCAGGAGTTTGTAACTTTATATTCTGAAGCTCTGCATAGGCAAAATTTACTTGTATATGGATAATTTTTTAATAATTTTTGTTACAGGCAAATATAGGCACAACATTATTGCTCCTAACTTTGAAATCTCCCTTGCTGTGCTCTGCAATGTATAGTATAGGAAAAGCGTAGTGAGCTTTAGTCTCATCAGGCATGCCAGATAAAACAGAACATTTATAGGCTTCAGTGTGTGTTGTTTTTGAAAGGGAAGGGAAAATCCCTACTTGTTTCAGTACTTGCTATTCTTTGGAAAAATCAGTTTCAGACAGTAAGTACTAGATGAATTGCAAATTATTTATTAATTCGTTTAGATCTGAACTAACACTTATTTAGGACTTTCTACTACTCCCTACTTTCACATTAGTGGTGGTATACTTTGCAGCATAGTAAATGCTGGGCTGTTTTGTCCAGCTTAATTTTCTTTAAAAGATGGCAGTAGAAGCAGCTTGTGAGAACTCTGTTGTATTATTTTGACAGATGATATCTGGGTTATTTCGAAGACTCTGAACTTTGATTCTCTTGATACTTTCATTGCAAGTAGTGCTTTCTTTGGACCATCCTCCAACAATGAAGTAGAATTACTACCATTGAAAGGCTACTGCCCCTCAAACTGGCGATCAAACAGTAAGTTGTACACCAACATTAGTGTTTTAAGTTAACAAATTAGTCTTTTTAGGTTTTCTTTATTAGGCAGAGAGTTCCTGCAAAACACAATTCAGTGAGCCTAGGTTAAACTCCTGTTCTGAATGTCATTCAGAAGACTGAAAACTACAGGCAAAAAAATACAGTGAAATACAAGTTTTGTGGGCACACTTGCTATCAAAATCATGGGCTTCCAATGTACTGGGAGGTTTGTTTTTGTGAATTGCAGGACTGGATCTCACAAGCAGTCAGGGTTTGGCAGAGTTGGTAGATAGCTTTTCAGTCTCGATGCCATTGAATCACATGGTTTCACATTTATTTTTTTCTTAGGAATTGTTTGGTCCTAACTTCCTTTGTGATCATAAATACAGACTTTGTAATTCTGTAACCATTACAAAACTAACCCCCTAAGCTGCATGAAAAGAAAGCTTTAAGTAATGTATAGTTGTTGGCAGTTATAAAAACCAGCAAATTAGAGGTATGTGGGTTACTAAACATGGTCCTGTCTTGGCTTTTTGAAGAAAACTTCTGCTATTGTGATACAGATGGCTTATTTACAAAATTCACCTCCTAAATTCCAAAGGCTTCTAAATACCTTGAGTGTTTTTAAAATGAGTAAAAATTTTTATCTACACTTCCTTCCTAGAAGGTTTCTAATGTTGGAATCACAAATACTTCACAATAACACGACTTGCAAAGAAGGGCTAAAAGGTCTCTCCTCATCTGTAAAATTCATCTTTCTTGGCATTTTGTACTTCATTTATCTAGCTGATTTGAAACTTTGGCTAATTGAATTTTTTCCTAATTTTGTTTTTCTGTGGCCTTTTCAGTGATTGTTCATGCCTTGCTAGTCTGTAATGCTAGTGGTGAACTTACATCTTTAAGAAATATGGAGGAACACTTCAATCCATCTACTTTGCCACTAATACCGAACCTTCTAAAAATGTAAGTCACTGAGTAATACTGGGAACATATAATACGTCAATAGGCACAGGAAAAAAAACAACAAAAATACCATTGAGTTCGCCCTATTAAAAAAGCCAGAAAACCACTGCAAGGAAAAAACTGTTGATGGTGCAATTTTCATTTATACAGAATTGAAAATATAACAGTTGCTTAAGTCTAACTCTGGGATTGCAAGTTTTTTTTCTTAAAACCTACCTGCAGCCCACATTTTACAACCCAGAGATTAACACTGGGTGTTACTCTGACCATTAGAGTGACAGTAAAGCCACTGACTGATTTGTATTAAATTAATGTATATGCTTCACAGGGGTTGAGTGGAACTGGTTTTCCTTCCTGATTTTTAGAATCTCTTGACACAAAACCTAAAAATAAAATATTTTATTGGAGAATTGGAGCAATATAGGGATATTTCCAAGACTGCTTATGATTCACTGTATAAAACAAGTAATTAAATGCACCCGTGCTACCTCTGACTATATTCTTCTACCACTCTTAATTCTGTCAGTCTCGTGGCCTTGAAGTAAATCAGATTGAAAGGCTTAACATACAGCAAGAATGATAAAACTTAAAAGCCTGTTTTGTATGATCCGGCTTTCACCCAGGGAAGTTATAAGGGGCAGTAATATACGGCCCACATGTATGTCAAGGTGCAGGGGGCAGCAACCTTTAATTATGTCAGCTGTTAATCATAAAGCTGCAACATTTCAGTGCCAGATGAGTAAGAATATCGGTAATATATACATATGCAGTATTATACCACAGCTTTTAACCACTGTTTTTTTCCTTAGGAATTTTGATTCTGAAAATGCTACTAATAGAGTCAATAGAAGAAAATTTATTCCACCTGCCGTCACCCTGAAAAAAGGCACAATGATGTATGGACCTGTCAGCACTGAAGTGGCAATGCGACTAGCTGAAAAGATGATCCAAACATTCTCATTGAACCCAGATCAGGCTACGTCACTGATTCACATAGCTCAGATGATGACCTCATGTGAAAATACCAAACCAGTGGCAGAGCACCAGAACTCCCCTATCACAATCATACGTGGTATGTAGCAAATAATTGTGTAATTTGCTGCTATTGTATCTTTGCAAAAATGCTAGTTGATATGTAATGCCAGTGTTAGTGAAATATCCCTGAATTCCTGTAGTGATGAAATGGTGGATTTGTTCCCTTAGTCATACATTTACAATTCCAGACAGACTTAAAGGGAGATTCTTAGGTCCAGGTAAATGTTTAGTTCTTTTAAATATAGTGCAAAAAATGAGCTTGAATAAATTGCCTGTGTGTATGGAATATTCTTTTAAACTCTTTTTTAACACTGCTGTCCTCACCTATTTCACACATTTCCTGAAAATTCATTTCTTGCATGAGGCCCCTCTGATAATGACCTTTGTATTATAACATCAATTCTACCAGCACAAAGCTTTTGAACCTTGAATTTGCATCCTGCCTTTTGCAGGATTGTACATGAGTATGGAGTTCTTTCCTAGCAAGATCTATACACAACGTCAGTTATTTAGTGTCTCTGCTTATTTCTTTTCATATTAAGCCCACTTTTTGTCATGTATCAGCTTTGCTAAATTATCATATAAAATTATTTCTATTAGGCATTTTTCCTTGATATTTTATGCTTCCTTCTATCATTGTTTTACCCTTTTTCAACATGTACAAAAAGGCTAGTAATGTCTTTGTTCCAATATTTTTTTTTAACCAGTATTGGGAAGCAGTTACCATAAACATAAGTTTTCAGATCCTGTCAAAGTAAATACATTGACAATAACGACACTCTTAGTACAGATACTACTAGACTTAAATTGCCTGATCTTTTGTTAGGCTGTCAGGCTTATTAATTTAGTTAGAATTATTACTCATTCCAAAATAATGATCTCTCAAATTTCTTCTTCTGTACCTGAGGACATGGTACAAAGGCTGAGCACGCAGAGACTGTATTTGTATTAGTTTACTGTATTGATGAGACTCCTTAGCAAGTAATGCATGTATTCAACCAGAAAATTTAGAAAAAATACCTTAGCTTACCCTCTACTGCAAAGTTTAAGCCAACTTTTTGTTCTTGGATACTTCAAGCTGCTGAAGCAACCGTGTGCAATGTTTTTACAGCATAATATTTCGTAAGATAATCTTATAACAATTAAGCCTGTACATTCTAGAAAATTTTCACTTGTAACTTTGGCTTTTTCTTCCAAAATATCAGGTGTTTTTGGAGCTGGAAAGAGCTATCTGCTGTCTGTTGTGATCTTATTCCTAGTACAGCTCTTTGAAAGCAGTGAAGCTACAGAGGGTCAGAGGCCAGCTCCATGGAAAGTTCTGATTGCTTCTTCCACTAACGTTGCTGTTGACAGGATACTGCTGGGGTAGGTTACTAAGATTTTTACAGATTCTTTGTCCAAAACCAATAATGCACTTACATGGTAAAAATAATTGTGTTGATATTTCCAGTATAACACTTCAAAAAGATTGCATTCGGACCCTAGAAAGTGTCACCCAGGGGCTTTAATTTTACCCTTGCTCCTTTGCACAGCACGACTAAAACACTGTAAGTTTAGCCGTGCAAATTTATATGAGACGAATATTGGGCCCCACTCTCATCAAATTTACTATTAAAATTAATCATGACAGAAAGTAGGATTTCTCAGGAAGCTTTGGGGAGTAGCAGTACGGGCAGGGGAAGGAGAGATGGAGAGAGGGGAGAGGCAGAAAGAGTCAGACTCAGGAAGCTTCAGCAAATACCAAGAAAAGAAGAAGAAATTTAGAGGCTAACATGGAATAAAGGGAGGAAGGAAAAGTACAAATGGAAGACTCTTTATGAGACGAGATTAAAGGTATTAAACACTTTCGGGACAAATCATGATGAGGTAATTAACTTTGATTTACCTGAATTGTGGCCCAAGTTACTTCATCTGGTAAATTGTACAAATTTGTGTTCTTTGGTGTTCTGATATGTCTGTTTGCCTTCTTCGAATTTTTAATTTTTTCAAAATTTTCTTACATTTCTGTAACATGTATCACCTCTTTTTCCTTAAAGTCTACTTGATCTTGGATTTGAGGATTTTATCAGAGTGGGAAGTATTAGGAAAATCACCAAAGCAATTCTTCCCTATAGGTAAGAATCTTAATCTTTGAGGGATCTGAAGTGATTTTAAGATTCGTGATAGTATGTATGCTGTAAAATTAATATTTTCAAGTAATTGAAAATGTGATTGTAATATGCCTGTCTCAGATGTTGTTTTTTTTTTTTTTCCCCTGCACAGTGGAGAAATTTTACCTTGATTTGGGATTTACACTTGTTGCTGAATAGAGCTAATGCTTTTAAATGGAAAGTAGTAGAGAAGAACAAAATAATGTCAGTTTCACAGATTTGGGAGTTTAAACAAGGAGGAAAAGCAAACCGGACAGACTTGAAATATATATGTACTGCTGTAGTGATAAGAGCTAGGAGGAAGTAATCATAAACCTAATGTTCAGAGATTTAATGGTAACAGCTTATGAATTCTGTACTTTTTACCCAAGTTATGTTTGCTATATACATCTGAAGTGTTCTGAGGTTTATCCTTTAACTACTTAAAAGTAAGTGATCTACGCAGCACTTTCAACACAATTTGAGATAGTGAAATACACTTCGAGGTGAATAAAGATTAAATTTCCATTCTGTGGTGTCAGTAGCATACCAAGGGTATAAAATGGTATAAGAATGAAAAACTTCTCAGTTCTACTCCAGTCTGAAGTCAACTGTGTACTTAGAGCAGTCATTTACTACATGTATATGTCCGGTTGGGGTGGTAGAGTCTGAGCTGGTGGGATAAAGGTCAGTTTTAAAACAAGTATTATACTGGTCTATCTCAGCTGGATTCCGGATAGGTTAGGACATTGTTGTAAAGTACTGGTATGTATAAAATACTATTATTTTTCTGTATTGGGTGTTCACTGAACACTGAAAGAACTGTTGTTTTCAATCATTGTAATTATGCTTTTATAAAATCTTTTTGAAGTTTACATGCTGGCTCAGGAAATGAAAATGAACAGTTAAAAGAATTGCTTGCTCTCATGAAAGAAGATTTAACTCCAGTTGAAAAAATGTATGTAAGGAAGAGTATTGAGCAACATAAGCTGGGGACCAATAAAACTATATTGCAACAGGTACGATCAAAGGGATGGGATGGGAAAGAGGGGATTCATTATGCACTATCCACAACATCCATCAAACAGAAACTGGGAATCCCTTCTCACACCTGTAAAGCTCCTAAAGTTTTGAAAAATAAAATGGATGTTAGGACTAGGACAAGTGTGATTCCACAGGTATAGCTTAGTGTCTCACCTGTGTATGACTTGTCTGAGTTGTACTTGCAGTTCCTGTTCAGTGATATATTATGAAACCCTTCTTGAACTTTATTGCAATCTGATTGAATGTTACCAGTCTAGTTTACATGGTGGGGAGAGAAAAATTTCTGAGCACAGCTAGCCTACACTGTCACCTTGAAACTAAAATTTATATAGCTATAAAGATAAAAGATCAGGACTGAACTAAATCTATCCTAGAGTTGATTATCAACTGCCAAGAGGACCAGACACTTAAAATATTATATAAAATATTATTTTAAATATATTTTAAGTAACTTTTCATCAAAGTATTACTTTTTAAAATTACTACTTCCTGCAGACAAATCTTCCAAATGTCTGATCTTTCCAGTTGTTTGCCTCTTCTCCTCAGTCCTAGCCTCAAAAAATCCCAGGTTGTTGTGGAGCAATTATAATGAAGCAGATCTGAGCAATTTGTTTCTTGTGCTTATTCCTAGTGGTCATTGCTGCCACTTTTGCCACTGGGGTTCAGAAGGTTTTGGAGGATTGTGTAATCTGAACTGTCTCTGTACTAGACCAGGTCTGTTCTTTAAAATACATGAATCTCTGAATTACTGGAAGTTAGAATTTAATTTTGTTGAGACCCAGTATGGCACAGCATTCATTAGAACTGCTAAAAATTAATGAGATGTATTCTATTGCTGAAGCTATAGTTTTGTACTGCACAGAGTTTAACTATTAAATTATCTTATCTTTTTGTCTACCCATTTTCTCCTCACTAATAACAAAGGTAAGAGTGGTTGGAGTGACCTGTGCTGCCTGCCCATTCCCTTGTCTGAATACTCTCAAGTTTCCTGTAGTGATGCTGGATGAGTGCAGTCAGATGACTGAACCTTCTTCTCTCCTTCCTATTGCAAGGTACAGCCTTCCTTTTGTGTTTCAGCAGAGAAATAACTTCTAGATAGCACTGACACAACTTCAGATAATTGCCAAACTTGCATGTCTTTTTAAGAACATGAACCTCGAGGTCTCACCTTAGAAAACAGAAAAATTTCAAAGTGAGGCCTCTCGTAGGTGCCTTCATTGAATTACCATCTTAACTGTGGAAAGAGGGTGATAGAGAAGGGAGCCTGATGGAAAGCAATCTGTGATGTATAAACACAGCACTCACTTTTGTTATGAATATTTTGCCATATTTTTAGAACTTTTTTCTTATTTTCTAACATTCTTATTTAGGTTTCAGTGTGAAAAGCTAGTCCTTGTTGGAGACCCTAAGCAATTACCACCAACTATTCAAGGGTCTGAGAGTGCTCATGAAAAGGGACTGGAGCAGACTCTCTTTGACCGGCTTTGCTTAATGGTATGTACTACTAACCACGTCTTTAGAAAAGATGGAGGGTGAAACTGTAGGTCCACTGAAGTCACTGAAGGAGTTCTGGTTTAGATGTTGGAGGATCATTGTTTCAGCCTCTTTTTTAACTAAGCAGATTCCATTCTAGTGCATTTCTCTGTAAATGTTATTTTCCCAGTGCACTGAAATTTGTAAGCATAACAAATGTAAACCGAGAATGGACTAAAAAACAATGACAGGTTCTGCCTTCTGATCCTTATGTACAGTGTTCAATCCAGGTAGAGCATCAGGGGCTACAGTGTTTGTTTGAACTTTTGAATGTATGATGGTAAAGTCAGCTTGCTGCATGAATTTTTTTCCACTCATTTCTTGTTTGACCTAGTTTGCATTGCAAAATATTTAGTAACTATTTTTTCTAGTCACACTTTCTATACTATAATTCTTTAGGGACATAAAACAATACTTCTTCGGACACAGTACCGCTGTCACCCTGCCATTAGTGCCATAGCCAACGAGCTGTTCTATGAAGGAAATCTGATAGATGGTGTTACCGAGAAAGACAGAAGTCCTTTATTGGATTGGCTTCCAACACTATGTTTTTATAGTGTTAATGGGGTAGAACAAGTAAGTTTTTAAACACTTCTTATATAAAAAGTCAGTATTGTCATTTTTCCTCCATTCTGTTTCTGTTTGCATTCTTGCTGTGCAGTGAAATGTATTTTAACTGCCATTTGCGAGAGCTAAATTGGAAATCTTCTTCCCTATTTCCAGACTGAAAGAGACAACAGCTTTTATAACATGGCAGAAGGTCATTTTACAGTCAAGCTCATCCAGTCTCTGATTGCAAGTGGAATAGAAGGATCTGCAATTGGTGTGATTACTCTTTATAAATCACAGATGTGCAAGGTTTGTATAATGTATCATCAGTAAAACAGTTTTCTTAAATATATTTGTTTATTCTAAGCATAGGCTCCATTTCAACTAGGGAGAGTCAACTAGAAGCAAGAAATAAATGCTGGAGAAGTAAACTAGATTACCATAATTTTCTCTTTCTTGTTTAGACAAAAAAAAAATCTACATTTTTTCCTTTAAAACTAGTAAAAATCTTTTAATTCAAACATATGATAAAAGAAGTTTTCTTCTTTTTTCCTTCCACATGAACACTCAGAAAATTGGCAAATTAAATAGTACATGGTTTTCCAAAATTACTTAGGAGCTGTTACAAATAGGTGTGTGTGACAAGGATGGATGACAGAGTCATCTACTTAGCAAGGTTTGAGTTTTACCTCACCTGGTCATCCAAGGCATGACATGGGCTGCTGTGACTAGTAAAGGACAGCACTGGTTGCCACACTGAGTGCACCAGTGTTTTGTTAAATGCAGGTTCATTGCACAGTATTTTCCTGGGATTAGTTGAGGTTTTACTGTCATTGCACTCTGTAGTTTCTTAGTTTGCATCTTGTGCAAACTCAGACTTGAGTGTTTTTTGCTTAAGTGATTAACTGTGAATGGTGTAACTCATCATCCATATTCATTCGTCTACAGATTCAGAATTTGCTTAGTAGCATACACTCTGAGGCTTTTGAAACTAAAGCTGTCCAGGTGTCCACTGTAGATGCATTCCAAGGAGCTGAGAAGGAGATCATTGTTTTGTCGTGTGTAAGAACAAGACAAATTGGGTTTATAGACTCAGAAAAGAGAATGAATGTTGCACTGACGAGAGCGAAGAGGCATTTGTTGATTGTTGGAAATCTGGCCTGTTTAAGTAAGAACAGACTGTGGGGAAGAGTAATTCAACACTGCAAAGGTAATATATTTTTTTTGTCAATATACATATTCTTTTCCTTTCTTTTCACAATAATGCAGTTCAGGTTTTAAAATTCTATATCATATACGTTATGTGATATAGTATATAGACTATATACTATACACTACACACACTACATAATAAATGTAGTATATAGTATGCATACTATATAAACCACAGGATATTTATTACATATAAAATATAGTATATAGCAGGAAAATGCAGGTATTTGCAAGCATGCAAGTTGCATGTTTGTAGTTTTATCTGCAAACTGTTTTTATACTTGAAGGGTATTTGTTATCCAGTAATGGGACTTCCTTTTATTCTTTTGATGCCATCAGAGAGCTACACAAAGAGCACTCTGGGAAGGAGAGTTGAAACCCATGACTGCATTTCTAGACCTTTTCCATTTGCTTTTACATAGTAGGCCCAGGCAGAAACAAATTATAAAGAAGTTCTTCCATACAGCAGTATTTCTGAACAGGTAGTATTTAAATAAAGTAAAGAAAAATGCACAGCGTCTTTCTGCAACTAGAGGCTTGTTGGTTTTGGAAAATAAATTTTGAGCTGCTGGAAAGAAAGCAGTGCTACTGGAGATCAGCTAACTCTACCAAGTAATTCCCGATCACTTTGTTTACAGGTCACTGTCTTGTGAATACACATTTGTTTTATTGGACCACAGAAGGAAATACAATTTTTGAAAATAAGTTTTTTAACATAGTTTCCACATATTTGCTGTGAAATTTACTGTAATTGAGTATTTATATACTTGAAAGCTAATCCTGCCTAAGACAAAACAAAACTCTTTACTGTGCCTCTCTCCACCCCTTGCAACTTTTCTGGAAGGTGTTTATAAGCTGCCTGAACAGCCTCTTAGTTCTGCGTGTCTCTTTCCTCACCGTGGTATGCATACTTTGGAAAGACAGGTTATAGTTACTCTCTTCACTGGCACTTGAATTAGTCCTCTTTGAAAGGGAACAGTTCATATCTCCAAGCATTCGTTAAACTTCAGCATAAATTTTTCCTTGGTGATTTTCTCTGAACTAGAGAAGTGAGAGACAGAATAGTGTCCAACTCTGTAAAATACATTCAATAAACTCTGGCTGAATCCGAGTCCTCAGTACTCCCTGAGGCTCTCTTGGCGAGGGGCACATCGCCTTTTGGAGGAGGTAGGGCCTTACCTTTGCGGATACTGCACAGGGAGTGCTCGGTCTCTAAAGCAACACATAACGGGTCACTGCAAGAATAGGTGCCAAAATAGTAATTATTTTATTTACTTACTCAATTGACATCAAAGGAAGCATCTCGTTAATGGCTGAACTCAAGAAGGACAATTTTCAAAGTAGAAATATTACAGCCATTTGATAGGCTTGAGGAAATAGATGTTCTCATTACCACAGACTAATTACATGATGGATGCTGTAAAGTGAGATGTAACTATCCTATTTATTGCTGCTTTCAGGATGGGAAAATGGATTACAACATGTAAGCCAATGTGAGCAGCAACTAAACAACATTCTGAAATGTTACATGGAGAAATGGAAGGAAGAGGAACAGAATAAGAAAAGGGAAAAATAAAATGTGCACATTTTATGAAGAAAATATTGCCTCTATTAAAAATTATCAGAACACTTCCAAATCTACTATTTATATTTAATGTGGGAATTAATGTGGGAAATTTTTGTTTGTATCCGAGTGCACTGATACTTCTGTTTTGACCCCTTGTTTGTATGACTAAAAATGAATAAAGTACCTTTATCTGGTTGATAACTGAAATCCTTTTATGCTTAAAAAGTACCTAATTGTATTACTAGTGTTTCATTATTCTTCAGATGAGATATACATGTAATGTCCTATCTTAGAACAATTCTGTCATCTTTACGAATCTATGACCCCTAGGAAAGAGCACAGCTAAAATGATTAAAAGGATAAATAAACACAGTAATTTCTTCAAAGAAAAATTACATGTCCTTGATCTAAAAAAGATAAAAATCTTCACCTCTAGGAACAAGAGGGCTGTGTGTGTCAGCTTCTCTGTGTTAATTTCATACCTGCTATCTGCAGTGGCTAACAGATGTGTAAAAAACCTAAACCTATTGTTTAGCATCTACCTGAAACCCTGTCTGCATTCCTTGCTGTCAGTTTCAGATGGCTTTCTCAGGCTGTTGCCCAGCCTTATAACTGGGGACACTTTTGCAGAGGCTGCCTCTGAGAAATGGAGCCTGTTGCTTTATGCTCTTATTTTATCAGATCAAGCAGGGAGGTGATTCTTCCCCTCTACTCTGCTCTGGTGAGACCCCACCTGCAGCACTGCGTCCAGCTCTGGAGTCCTCAGCACAGGAAGGACATGGACCTGTTGGAGCAGGTCCAGAGGAGGCTACGAAGGTGGTCAGAGGGCTGGAGCACCTCCCGTACGCAGGCTGAGAGAGTTGGGGTTATTCAGCCTGGAGAAGAGAAGGCTCGGGGGGGACCTTACAGCAGCTTCCAGTGCTGAAAGGGGGCTGCAGGAGAGATGGGGAGGGACTCTTGATCAGGGGTGGAGTGACAGGAGGAGGAGTAATGGTTTTAAGCTGGAAGAGGGTAAATTTAGATTAGATACTAGGAAGAAATGTTTTCCTGTGAGGATGGTGAGGCAGTGGCCCAGGTTGCCTAGGGAAGCTGTGGATGCCCCATCCCTGGAGGGGTTCAAGGCCAGGCTGGATGAGGCTTTGAGCAACCTGGGCTAGTGGGAGGTGTCCCTGCCCATGGCAGGGGAGTGGAACTGGATGATCTCTAAGGTCCCTTCCAACCCAAACCCTTCTGTGGTTCTATGATTCCATAAAACGTAAATGAGCGCTGGGGCATCCTTGGGCGTTTGTTTCCTCGGGAATTTTCCTCCTTTACTCCCCCCTGAGTCAGAGGCTCTCCGTACACCCACCGCGCTCGCAGTCGTTGCCCTGACAAGTGACAAGTGACAAGCAAACCGACACTTCCCCGTTCTTCACATCCCCAGCCGCCTCCCCAGCCAGCCCGGAGCGCGGCAGAGGCCGCCCGGCCCGGCCCGGCCCCGCCGCACCGCCAGGTGGCGCCCCCCGCCCGCGGCAGCACGCGGCAGGGACCGCGCGGGCGGGGCGGGGCGGGGGCGCGGCGGCGGGTCGGGTCGGGCGGGAGCGGGGAGCGGCACAGCGCGGAGCAGCGGAGCGGGGAAAAAGAAGGAGCAACGGAGGCGTGAATAGCGGCTTTAAATTACCGCTGACACCTCTGTTCCCGCTGCCTAAAATCTCAATCAACAACCCATTAGAACTCGACGGGAGTAAAACTAAATCCTCGTTTAAGTGTATTTATCCGCTCTCTTTTCTCTCTTTCAAATGCTAAATCCATTTCAGCATATGCCCCTTCTTTCTCTCGCCTTTCTCTAAAGACTGGCAGCCCATACTACTCTTGTAAATATGAAAGATGCTAATCATATGACATATCACGTCTCAGTCGGAGCCTGGAATAAAGCCTTGAGATTTGGGATCATTGCCTCCAGACAACAGCTTCATCAGCCGGAAAGTTGGTTTTTTTCTCCTTTCCTTCAACTCTCAATCCCTTCTTTGTCTGGGGGAAAATGCAGCCAACTCGAGCCACCCCGGCCATATGGTTCACTCTGTGTTTTCTTAGTTGAATTCTGAATTGTTTGTGACTTGCGAAGGGGATTTTTTTTTTTTTTTTGGAAGTGTGTATAAAGACATAGAAGAGGCTGCCTGTGCTGGGGCGGCTTTGCAGGGTTACTACATGTTCTTCACGTGTTGGTTTCACACACCCCTTCTGCAGCCACTTCACCGCTCCTGCTCTGTGCAAGAGCCGAAAGATAAAGCCCTGGACACACTTTTAAACAATAACATCACCAGTTCTGGGGATCTTGCTATTTTTCCCTTTAGTGGATGGAAATGCTTTCTTAAAACATCATTTGTTTTGTTTCTTGGGGCTGCCCGTACGCCTCTGTAGTCCCATTTGAACCTGCAGTGTGTGCAACAGAGTACCTGCTTGCTAGCAAACCCCTTCTAGAAACGCCTTGGTGAAGCCTCCACGTATTTTTGCAGTAAGGAAGAGTGGCTTTTAAGACCTGTATAAATTAGGAGCTGAATGAATTTGGTGTGCTTGAGTTTGGATAGCCCCCTGTTTGATAGCAGCCTGCCAAATTTTCTTTCTCTTCTTTCCTTATACAAACCCCCAAAAAGGCCCTTTCACCAAATCATTAAATTCTACAGAGGTGGTCAAGCTAGTCCTGCTTTTCATGCGTTCGAGAAAGAAAAGGGTCCTTGAAGTTTAGAAGATGCCCAAGGAAAACTCATTGAATGACATCAAAAGAATGAGTTTCCATAGCTGTTGAAGCACGAGAGCCGTGTAGCTGCACAAAGGCGGGTTGGGGCAGTGGGACTGTCCCACTGCTCTATCCCAGCACAATTGGGTCACTGAAATAGGGAATTAATTACCATTGGAGAGTGGGCAGCCCATTCACCACTGGCTGAGTTTTATTAAACGCCAATATAAATAACAAAACAACTCTTGTGGCTGCACTATTCCTACACGCCAAAGGAAGGATTATGTTGGGGATTAACATCTTAAAGTCTATGAGACTTTCTGACTCAAGGCTCGGAGCTGGTAATCGTATTTGTCTCCTGGTTCAGCGATTAGTGCTCTCCCTCGCGCACCTTCGCCTGGATGGCCAATGTCCCTTTTTGCAGGCACCGGGTTTTTCACACAATCGGCTGTTCTTTTCCACACATCTATAGAAAAGAATAAGAAAACTGAAGCGTGTTCACGCGATCCTCAAGCTTCTTCTCTTCTTCCTGGGAAAGGAAAGCACCGGTGGCCTTTTTTCACAAGGGGAGGGGGGAAAAAAGGGGGGGGGGGAAGGCAAACCTCTTGGAGGGGGGGCCCAGGCGGGGCTCAGGATGGCAAAATCGCTGCACCTGCCATGCAAATCTGCCGGGAACAATCAGTCCCCGATGAGGGGCTCGTCTGCCCGGGAGGGTCAGGGGAGGATGCCGGGGCAGCGCTGCTTGAGGGAGGAGCCCTCCCCGACTTGATCCTGAAAAAAACCCTAAAATTGCTAGCGTGCCTTGGGATTTGGGGGTCTGGTGCCTGTCCTGTCCCTCCCTGAAGCGCATTTTGCTGCAGCATGCACGAGGGTTTGGGAAGGACTTGGCTTGGGGGGTGTGGACTGCAGCAGCCTCTGATTTCTCTCCCTTCCACTGAGCACCCCAGTGCTCTGCTGGGAGAGGACGTATTCTGACCCCCAGTTTAAGAGCAGAACCATTCCACTCAGCCATGTCCTCCTCACAGGGTTTGCGGGTGCTGCTGTAGGGCTGGGCACCCCAGGAGGGGGTGCCCCAGGGTGGGCAGCCCTAGTCCCACAAACCCCAGGAGACCCACAGGGGGCATTGAGGCCCTTGGGTGTGAAGGAGGCAGAGCTGGGAGGGGTCAGCCTGCCCTGTCCCTGCAGCTATGTACCCTCCCATCTTTCCCTGGGGGGTGTTGCACCCCCGTTTCACCTGGGGCAAGGCGAGCCATTAATGCTGGCTCACAACTTGTGAGGTCGAAGTGTGGATGGGCTGTATCCAAAGGTCTCTCAGCAACACAGACCCTAAACTTTTAGGGCTATTGGGTCGCCTCAGAGTTCAATCTTCTTACAGCAAACAAAGCCTTTCTGAAGGTCTCCCCCTCACCCGCACGCAAGCTCAATGTCCTTTATTTCTGGGCTGTGTGATAAGCTTAAATCATTGTGCTCCCATTTCTTGATCGTTGCCTACTTTGGGCTTTTGTTCCCGTAAAGTAGGATTGAGTCTGGCAAAGGGGCTGAAGTTGAACAGTTTGACCCTTGGAGGACAGTTCAGGCAGTGGGCAGCAGCAGCAGCCCTCCCTCGCCCCCGCTGCCCCCTCTCCCTGCCGCTCTCAGCCCCATGGCTGTCGGTGGAGCAGCTCAGCTCTGGCTCTGCTGGGGCCAGCCGCAGACCACACAAGCATCTCTTGGACCTGCTGCGCTGCGAGGGTGCGAGGACTCAGTACCCAACTCATCCTTGGTCATGTTGTGCTCAACCTTGCTCCGCTGCATCAGCAGGGCTGGTGGCAGAAACTGGGCCAAGCCCCGAAAAGCTGCCCAGATGGTTTACACACCCCATGTCTGCCAAAGCTGAGCTTGTGCCCTCTTGCCACCCCTGAGCACCGCAGCCGCCCTCCCCACTGCTTCACTGCCTCCGCCTAACCTTGCTATAGCTTTCCCATCAGTGACGGAAGAAAATAAACCTCGCCAAACAGGGTGGGGGCAGAGGGATGGGCTGGCCTTGTCACAGGTGACACTGTTCCACACTTTAAGGTGCCAAAAAAGAATAACGAAGGTCCCTTCATGTCCCTCTCCTGGGACGCCAAGGGGACCTACAGATTTCCTATGTTTCAAAAGGGGGAGTGAAAAAAAGTGTTAAAATCTCTAAGCAGAGTCACAGGCTTTTTCTAAACTGTAAGGTGCTGGCAGTCCTCGATCTCACAGGATGTATCCAGGCACAGCCCTCGGCTGCGTAACGGCAATGGGGAGGATATGGAGCTGGACACTGTGAAAGGTAATGCTCCAGTATAGCAAACAGCTTTTGACACCGCAACCCAGCTGCAATCACTCTAACAGCGATGGAGAAAGGGGCCACAAACGCAACAGGCAGCAAGAGCACAGGGATTGAATCGTGTGCACATCTGAGGTGTGCTCAATGACACGTTCACCGAGATTTCAGCTCTTTTGTCTCTTTTGGGCTTATTCCACTGGTTGCAAATAAAATTCTGTTTCAACACCTGACCTCCCCCCAGTGCATCAGTGACTGAGTTTCTGCACAGGGAGGGCACCACACTATGGTTTTTGGTTTTTTACCTCCTCACTGTCATTCCTTCCTTCCCGGCTGGTCCATCAGCCAGAGCAAGGCAGTTGACCCTGGGGGCATGTCGCAAGGCCCATCTATTCACACCGGCTTTCTGCCCGAGAGGGTGGTCTGGAAGAGAAGCAGGGCTGGAGGCTTTCCTGGCAGACTGACAAGTTGTGGTTTGTTTTTTTTTTTTTCTTTTTGAAGTCTTCTTGAGCGTATGTCGTGTCCAAGACCTATATTTGACAGTGCTGAGTGGGGACTGCAGCTCGTGCACCAGGACCACGGCATTTCTGGCTTTGGATGTCAAAGGCACATCGCTTTTCCTGCCTCAGGCTTGCTCTGCTCTTTGCAGAACCTGCTGAAAACACCAGGAAAAAAGCAAGGCTAGAGCAAGTGCTGGCACCAGCCGTGCTTCAGCACCCGGGTGTAGGAAACCTACGCACCCCTGGGGCCCGCTGCCTTTAGGGGAGCTCCATCTTACCTTTCACTTCTTGGTGACACAAAAGGCAGCTTCCCCACCCCCCCAGGCTGTGTATGAGTTGTGTGTCCTTACCAAAGCCACCCATCCTCCTCTCCCGTGGACTGCTCTGCACCCCCTGTCCCCATCCCTGTCCCCTTGGGGGTCTCCTTCCAGCATGTACCCACCTCCGCTTCCCCCCAGGGCTGCAAATCACAGGAGGCACATGCCCCCAGCAGAAAACCTTATTCCCAGAACAGGTTGCCCAGAGAAGCTGTGGATGCCCCATCGGGGTTCAAGGCCAGGCTGGATGAGGCTTTGAGCAACCTGGGCTAGTGGAGGGTGTCCCTGCCCATGGCAGGGGGCTGGAGCTGGATGATCTTTAAGGTCCCTTCCAACCCAAACCCTTCTGTGGTTCCAGGATTCAAAGGGCGACGCTTCCCCGCGGATGGGGGGCAGCGAGTGGGGGAGGTGGGGGGGATGCCGCCGCCGCCCCTTAATGAGCGGCTGAAAGGGAGCCGGCTCCGGCGCGCGTGGCGCGCGGGGCGCCCTGATTGGCCAGCTGCGCCTCGCGACCCCCCATTCATTAATAAATTAGCGGCACGCTCCAGCCGAGCGCGAGGCACCAATGGCGCCGCGGCGGCCCCGGCCCGGCCCCGGCCCCCAGCCCCCGGCCCTCGGCCCCGGGGGGGCGGCGGCGCCGTGAAAAGAAAAGCGTGAGGCGCGGGCGGGGCGGCGGGGGCCCCGGGGGTAGGTTTGATTGTTCCCCGC